>CANTUT010000337.1:0-97500 GCA_947687605.1 Reutealis trisperma | reverse complement strand
AAATGGATCGATATTCATTAAATAGTTTATGCTCATCAAGGCATTGAAAGATTCAATAATCATGGTTTGGAACAATCAAGGTTTCAAGCAATAACACAAACATATTATATTATTATGTACTCACCTTGAACTCCTTTGCTCTTATTTACATTTTGACACTAACATAAGTAGTGCTTCTCGCATTTATACACAACATTCTTGTTGTCACATCCCATTTTCGGAGATATGATGGTCCTAGAATATGGAGAGACATAAGGTCGCCCCACGCCCATAGAACCCACTTATACTTATACAAATATTGCCTAGGATAGTACCAAAACCTCTTACATTAACTTGAATAAACCCTTTTTTTAAGAAAACCTTAAGTTGCAAAAGTATAATTAAAATATAGTTTAAACATAATCCATAAGGAAATAATATTTAGAATCCAATTAAAACCTCAAAACATAACTTATCAAAATAAACATCCAAAAATAAATATTCCCAGAGCATCTAATGATAACTCTTCATAACATATTAAACTAATTATCTTGGACAAGGTATTCCCCCAAGCAAAGTAGAATGCTTGAGCCACCATCTTGCCTCTTCATACTGCTTACCTGGAACCACACAAAGGAAAAGGGGTGAGATAAATGATCTCAATGAGTAAACAATATTGCACATACGATAACACATATCTCTTTTTTTTCTTAAAAGGAAACCCATAGCTTATAACACATAGTTCATATTTTACAATCCATGAATCAAGGTTTGCAATTTAACAAGGTTTGTAGAAATCACACTTATAACACATCACACATAAAGTGAGGGCTGCTGCCATAATCACTCGAACACATAGAGCGAAGGCTGTTACCATAACCACTCAAATACATAGTCGATGATTACTTGCATTGGTACAAGGATCACATAACTGATGATTACTTATATCGGTACGAAGATCACATAGTCAATGATTACTCACATTGATACAAAAATCACATAGCCAATAATTACTCACATCGGTACAAGGATCACATAGCCAATGATTACTCGCATCGGTATGAGGATTTCTGCAAAAAGGGTTAAGGGTGTCATAGCTAGAGCTAATGGTAATCACATATAACAATAGCATTTAAGGCAACAATAACATGTATCACAATAACAATAGTAATTTAACTTTTGAACAAAAGATACAATGATAGTGTAGTTCCAGAAAGAATGTAAGTTGGGGCAATAATCATAAAGGTATTATCATTGGATAATCAAAAATGGTTTTGGACCAATTGTCCTTTGGCAACCTAAGCTTTAACAAAGAAATCATAGAGTTTCATTCTAGAAGTAAAGAAGATCTTGGGTTTCAAGAATATCAAGGTACACATATCATGATAGCTTGTACTTGTAACAATAGCATAATGTTTACTCACACTTGTAACATGAACATAGTGTTCACTCACCTTGTGGTTCCTTCGCTCCTAGTGCACGTAGCCCTTTTGAACCTCTAAAGCTCCTCAAGGTCTAATATAATATTTAATTCAATACTTAGTATTTATTTAATCATCATGCTATCCTATCCCATAACTATCCCATACACATATAACATTCACATACACTTAGAATTGCACATAGAAGTGCACCCATTACTTGCACATAACATGTTGACTTTAAAAGTCTCGTACACTTAGCCTTTATAGGTCCATATGAAAATACATCATAATTCATGTCAATACCTTTCTAAGGTCAACACAATATCATTATCTCAATATCAATTCACTTTAATAATCAACTTAGTACACTTAACACTTCCATATATGTCAATTTATCAATAGCCTCTCAAGTGTCATGCTTAACCCTTATGATCCATTCATTCAAGAAATCACTTCATCAATTCAAGACCATTAATTCATTATCAAGTCATCATAACATCTATTTCCATATTTCCCAATCACATTTGCATTCTAATCACAATATAAGGTTAAGATACCTTAAGTATACCTTAAATATATCAAAGTGTCTCTAGGCTTGTCTAGTGTCTTCCCTTCAACCAACATGCAATTTAACCATTTATCATACATACATACATGTCAATAATCATTGAAACACATCACATAAAAATTATAGACATTAGGATATAAATCTCTTGGTAGGCCGAATGCTCCATTAAAGGGAAAACTAAATTTTTCTCACTTTTAGCACTTTCCGTCTATTACAGTAATATGTAAAAACATGGTTTGAATCAAAATTTCTCATGTAAACACAACAAAAATCATTTTATAACATTAATCTACATGAATTGGTAGTAATAGGTATGTTTCATGCACGAAAATTCAAATTTTATGTTTTAGGATGCAAAACCATGAGTTTTCTTATTTTCGGTATTTTTCGGTCATTACAGTAATATGTAAACAAGTGTCTTAAACCATTATTTTTCATTCATTCACAACAAATATCAGTTTAGAACATCTTTATGTATGAATTGGTGGCCATTGATCATAATTATGCATGAAAATTCCAAGTTTCAAGGTTTAGGGTGAAAATCATGAATTTTCATGCTTTTTGCTCTTTCCGTTCATTACAGCGATATGCAAACACATGATTTAAATTGTTATTTCTCATCCAAATAAAACAAATATTAGTTTAGAATCCATCCATACACAAATCAGCAGCCATATGTACAAAAAAAAATCATAGAATTTTCCAACTTCTAAGTTCCATCACAAAAATCTTGAATTTCTTTATTTTCTGAAACTTTTCAGTCATTATAATAATATGCAAAATTATGATTTAATTCAATATTTTTCATTTAAACACATCAAAAATTAGTTTAGAATGCAATGATATAGAAATTGCCCCCCCTTGGGATGGTTTATGCATAAAAATTTCAATTTTGAGTTATAAAATCAACCTTTGGAGAAATCACGTAGAAAGATTAGTACTTTCGATAGAAAAATTAATTTTTCTCTCAAGAAATCACTTAGCCTGAATTTTATCAGTAAAAATTAGTAAATATTCAGTTTAAAATAATTTTTCCAATATTAGTTTCATAAAAATCAAATAGCAAATTCAAAGGAAAAGAAAAACTTATGAAACGGTCGCGAAATCGCAAGTTTAAAAGGATTTTTATGAATTTCAGTAGAGAGAAATATTTTGAGATAATTTTTCTACCAAAATAATGAAAAATAGAATGGTGGCTGCTAGAAATCAAGGACTAGCCAAAATTCTCATTATATATTAGGGTTTGGGGTTCAATTTCCAATTTTACCCTTAATGAGCTAGGTTATGAATGTTTTGGTATAGTGGACTTTTGGGTATTTAAGCTTTTTATTTAATTTTGGGGCTGATTATAGGTAATTAAAAATAAAATATTTTTCTTATTATTTTTATTAAAATTTCCTCCAAAACATTTATTTAAAAATATTTTAAAAATACTCATAAAATTATTTTTTACTTAAAAATCATCTTTTTACATGAAAATTCATTTTATGAAAAATAAATTATTTCATGCTAATACATTTTATTCAAATCATTTATTTCACAATAATAATTCATATTAGGTATATTAAAATTAATTTAATATGCCCCAAACCCATAAATCACGTCACACATAAATTTTCACATAATCACATAATTTGTTACAATAACCCTAAATTCAAATAATTTATCACGAAAACTTCTAGGGTAGATATGAGTTGTTACACTTGTCCTTTGTCATTAGACTCTACATATTACATTTCAATGGCACATCAATCACTTTCTCATTATAACATTTGCTTAATTTATCTTAACTTACTAACACTTCTATCTTGTTCATTAAAGCACAACTCATTACTTTTAAATTCAAGATATACTATACATATACTCTTTACTAAATGTGACCTTTCCCTTAGTTATTCTCCAATTCATAAAAACTATTCATTTTAGGAAGGATAATTTCTTTCCTCTAAATTTCACATTTCTACCTTTGAGTAACATTAATTCAAGAGAACTCATTCCATTTCCACTAACAATTCCATAATGAGCCTCATTTATCAATCTTAGGGAAGATCATTTCTATCAATTAAATTTCAACGTTCACATTGCACAAATCATATGACACTATTCTTAAATTTGATTTTCTCTTCAATCTCATGAATTCAAATTTAATACTTCAAATCTTCAATTTTTCCATAAACCCTATAATTTGGGAAATTCACCAATTCTTCATCTAATCTTCAAATTAGTTGAATGAATATACACTTGATAGATCATATAACATATACAATTACTTAACTATCACAATCTAATATTAGAACTTTAAATTCTTCTTTAACTATGTTTATGACTCTAAGGCTATCAAAGCTTGAATCATGTTCTCAAAATCATTCTAACACTTCTAATTTACTTCTCTTTATCTAACGTAACCATAGGTATTCTTAATTGAAATTTAGATCTTTTCCTTAATCAATTTCTAGCTTTGGCTGAAGCTTATAGATAGTATACAAGAGGTATCCAAAAAACCAAACCATTAAAATTCAAGCTCAAGGTGTAGAAAAGAGTAGGTAAATAGAGTTCATCACCTTGATTAGCTTTACTTTGCCAAAGTTCCTATTGTAAATGGAATGGAAGGAATCTCTTTCTTTGGTGGAGAATTTTGGTGTAGAGAAAATGGCTAAATAAAATTCTTTAACACAATTTTTCTTATATATATATTTTAAGTTGGATGGTGAGGATTTATTAAGCTAAATCCAATGGCTTAGCATTTGATCAAGATGGATGGCTAGGATTAATCAATATGGATGGTTAAGATTGTATCAAGGTGGATGGATATGATTGCCTCCATAATGGTGACAATTATTATTAGGTGATGAGGTGTCCCAAGAAGGCTCTAGAATCACGTGTAAGAAGAATAAGAATTCAACTTGGTTTGGGATTTTATTTAGTCAACTTTGGTGGCAAGCTAATCACATGCCTACAATTCATTCTCTACAACATCTTTTACCTTTTTTCTTGGTCAATCACTTTTGCTCAAAAGCTTCACATATTATATAACTCTTTAGGCTCATTAGCAGACTTTCCACAGGTGAAACCCCAATCGTGTCTCCACCCATGTAAAGCTACTAGATGAAATTTTAATCCACCCTATCACACGGCTGAAATCCCAACCGTGTAGTCACTCGTGGCTCAAAGCTTCTTACCCTTATTCAATGATACGACTTGCCTTCGAATATCCCATACCTATGACATAAATGCTTAAACTTAGGCAAACATTTCAATTGGTAGTACAACCATACTAATCGATTTCCTTTCATTATTCCCTTAACATTATTTAAACACGCAAATCATGTAAACCCTTTGGATCAAACTAAGTTTAAATTTCATTATACCCTTGTAACTTTGATTGAAATCAAATTTTCATATCACTATCATCATCTGCCAATATCATAGAAAATGTCAACACCATTCACTGGCACTTTAAATTCATATCTCAATTAATTTACTAGCATAACCATATTAAATCCAACTCGATTTAACTTTTACTTATCATAAGGTACTTATCAAAATTGATTACATTCCTCACTCATTGTCACGTCATTCATTTAGAATTCACTTCTTTTGATACTCTTATGGTTCTTGAGGCCCTAAGCAGCACAACATATAAATGTTATAATGTTATCATTCCTGTGAAGAAACCTCAGATATTACATTCATTCCTAGTATCTTTAGCAGAAATACAATTCTCTCGAGAGCAAGATGCTTCCCTTACATATAAATTCAAGAGTGGCAGCCTAAGCCATGCTCACTCACACATATCATATTACATAAGACTAATCGAGTCTTATAGTTAGGCGTTCCCTCGTAACAGAGGTTGGGTACTCTCACTCTACCCGCAAGCTTATACCAAGTGTACAAGGTCTGATGTATTTTCCCACATTAAAAAAGGGATTTTTGCTTATCAATAGGCATTCAATAAGGGTGTTCATATAAAGTTCATGTCAAGAAATTCAATTAACATAGTACGAATTCAATAACCAATGATCATCAAGAAACATCATGTTAATGGTTTAATGAACAATTCAAGCTCATCAAGGAGTTAAGGAGCATCGTATCAAATGGTTCGATATTCATTAAATAGTTTATGCTCATCAAGGCATTGAAAGATTCAATAATCATGATTTGGAACAATAAAGGTTTCAAGCAATAACACAAAGCATATTATATTATTACGTACTCACTGACCATGTCTCATATTTTAGTGGTTTAAATTTTTTAGGTACAGCCGATGAGTTAGCAAGGTAAACTCCAAGCCCTATTCTCCCACTTGGAAGTTGCTCTGCTAAGTTTGAGTGTTGTCATTCCCAATTATGAAGATCATTGTTAAAGCTCCGTGGTTATTGAAGGGTTTAGCACTAATAAGTTATAGGATGTAAATGTAATATGAATAGTGTTGTAATTGTTATTACAATAATGTATGAAATAATGTATATTTAACTATTGATATAAAATGAGATTTTCAAAGTTTTATACAAGTTGTGTTTATAATAATGTTATAAGTTAACGAGGAGGTGATAAGCAAATAATGGGTAATAAGGATACGATCTTGGGATAAGATCCTATGTGATGGATGATAAAAGATTATAAGTTAAATGGGTTCTATGGATTTAGGTGACCTTATGTCTCCCTGAACTTTAGGACCATCACGGCTAAAAGGGTGGGTCATGACACTAAGCCTTGCATCTGTTAAGTATATAAGTTTTGGGCTTTAGTCCTTATGATCCACTTTTCCCACCACGAGAGCCCAAGTGAAATTTCATCCCTATGACTTAGAGTTCCAACAAGAGGAAATGAAATCTCAATGTGCTACTTCCATCTCACAAGCTAATCAAGCCTTTAGTTCTTCAAATCCCCTTCCAAATCAAACTCTCGCAAAGTCTCCTAGTTCAAATATCATAAATCCCTTTTCCATTTTCACTGTTAACCCTTTCACCATAATATCCTCCTACAACCTTCTCCATCCAAATTCTCCTACCCATTTAAATTCTCAAATTAATTCAAACTCCTCATCCCAAATAATCTCTTCATCTTCTTTAAATAATTTTTTAAAATCTCCTATTTTTCCTTAATAAAATCTCCTTCCTAACTTAAATCCTTCACTAAAACCCATTCACTCTCCAAAACACCAATTTTCAAGTTCTCATCACTCCAACACCCTCCACCTTTTACTACTACTCACTCCTAGGTATAACCATATTCATCTCTTTTATTTACTTCCTCTTTCTTTTTTTTTTATTTATTTTTCTCTCATCTCCTTTTTCTTTTTTCTTTTCTTTTTGGTTCCTCTTCCTTGGTCGAGCAACAGCCACAGGGATCAACACCTTCGGCTGGTCTACTATCACCATTTGTCTCATTCACTAGCTGCTCATTACTCATTGGTGCCGTCTCCTCCCTCAGGTGTGCTAATTTACTACTACTCCTTTTTTTTTTTGTTTTTCTCATCATTTCATTTTTTTTCTTTTTTTTATTATTTTCTTCCTTTGATTTGGTCGGCGCTCAAGCTCAACATCGCCCTTCAGATCGTCGTCGATGACTAGGATTCTGTTAGTAAGCAAGTTTGAGTTCCTCAACCACCTTTCTTCTCTCCCAGGTGCATGCGTTGTTTCAACTATTTTCCTTTTTTTTAGGCATCTCAACCTCTTTCCATTTTCTTATGGATGCAAGACTCCACTACCAGGCGGACTCGCCTCACCCTCATTGATGCTTTCGACAATCTTTCTACTAGTATGATTCCTTACTTGTGCTAGTTCTAGTACTTGCACTAATACGAACCCCAAGTATATTAAACTTGAGACCTAATATCTTTACGCTCAGAAGCAACTCCTTGGAAAGCTAAACTAGGTTTTTCCCCAAGTCCGGGACCTAAATCTAACCTGTAATAGAGCATCTTAGGATATGATCACCTTTGAATGATGATCTCCGTAACACAATACTAACTTGTAAAAGAGAATCTTAGAATAAATAAGCACAAAGTAATTAGCTTTGATTATATGAACTTGATTCAAGTAAAAATAAAAAATAAGAGATAACACTCTTAAGAAAATTAAATTTTATTGATCCAAAACTTAACTGAATTTTACATGAGTGGTTGAGTTTATGTAGAGGCTCAACCCTTAAATTAGAATTAGCTAAGGACTAGGAAATCTTCCTATATAAGGATTGAAGATTCCTAATTAGAAACTAATTACTAAATAATAACTAAGTTAAAAACTCAATTCTAAAACAAGTTAGGAATCTTTCCTATATAAGAGGAGCTATTTCCTAACTAGAAACTGAAATATAATTAATTAAACTATAAAATTCTAATGGGCCTTTGACCTAACATAAAATAGGCCCAAAACTAATTAAAACATGAAAATAAAGTAGTTTAAACAACCCTTGGGCTGTATACATAACATAGATAGCCCAAACACTAAATAAAACATGATAAATTGAATTTGAAAAGCCTAAATATAGAGGGTCCAATTTGAATAAATAATGGCAACCTTATAAACACTTGAATAAATTAGGCCTAAATAAATAGGAATGTAATTTGGCCTCTTCATCTTGATATTGAGCTTGAGTAGATTGATTAAGCCCTTGAAGCTTCTTTGAATACAATTGGATCCATATGCAAAGCTCATGATCTAAATATCCTTAATTGGTTTATAAGAAACTTCATACAACCTCATTTTCTTCTTGAATGATCCATCAATCATGCACAATGGTTGTATTGCATGCCTTTGTAAGCTATCTTGATAGAAATGACAACTTTGAAAAAGCTTCTTGAAATCTTTAACTTGTATGTATTTGTGGGATTCTTTCAAGGCATATGGATTCTCATCATGCACCATAGGGCCTCACCTGACTTCGGAGTCTATAACTGCAGCCCACACCATCTTGTAGCAATTTTTTTCTATAGAACTCTTTAAATTGACAGAGGCTCAGTAGGGCTCTATTCTCTCAGTCATTTTAGTACTCTACATGACCACATCTTTTGCTGAAAAGCATCTCTTGCCTTGATGATTTAAAGGCAAGGGTTTTGACTTTATTTTTTGCCTACAAAGAAAAGAGTACTGCTATGTCTTCTTTGCAAGTATGGTGGTGTCGGAGCAAAAAATACAATTTAATGCTTTGGTGGCCTATAATAGAGACAAAATCTGAGAGTATGAAGAGATTAGCAAAGACCTAGATGTTACTCATGATAGAATCCAACAACTAAAGGACAAGATTGTGGCTTTAAAGGCTAGAGCTACAGACTAATTAGCTTGAGGTGATGAGATGCAAAGAGAGCACACCAGGAATGCCAAGAGATAGGATTTCAATCAAAAAAGGGCAATGACAATATTTTTTTTGTCAACGATATTTTTTGTCAAGCCTAGTGGGACCTATCACTCAATGGAACCAAGAAAGAATGTAAGAATAAAAAAAAATATTAAACTGACTGTATCTCATGATGCAAAGGAGGTGGCTGCAACAGTAGTGCTTGGATACGTATCTCAAATGATCGAGCAAATTAAGAACAGTCATAGTCCCCTATGGGCTAGTGATATCTAAGAGAAAACAACTGATCTAGCATCTCATTCTTCTTAAGGCATTGATGGACATCTAGATTCCGTAGATAAGAACATGTCTTTCATTAGAAAAATCATGGCTAACATCAAGACTCTTTTAGAGCAAATGGCAAATGGGCAAACTCCTGCCTTTGGTGGGGTTGCTTCTAGTCTCAACTAGTCTACTCGACAAGCTTCTAAAGAATCCATGGATTTGGTAGAGTCTAATGGTGTACATCCAATGGAATGCCAACCTGCACTGCAATAAATCAAGAGACTCAAGATTTGTCAAAAACTACCATCAACACTAACCACCCTTTCAGTGGCAGGCCTACTCAACCAACACCACAACCATTGCCTTTATAATAAGTACCATAATAATTCCAAGGGTATACCACCCTTAGGACCAATCCTGCAGCAAACACTAGGGATGAAACAACATATGCACTAGCCTCAGGCTTGGGGACAACCAAGGGGTGCGAGTAGAAATTTGTATACTCTAGCTCCTTAATACTCTAGCTCAATATACTTTAGCTCCTTTTGCTCTCTCACGCCTCAAGTGAATTTGGAGGCTCTTAGAGACGCTGTACAGGGGCTATATGATCTGGACCTTCATCAATTTGGTAGGCTAGAATTTCACAAGCTGTATCCCTAAGCCATTAATCGAGAGAACCCATATCCAAGCAGGTACCGGATCCTAAACTTCACTTTATTTTATTGGGAAGATGGACAATCCACATTAAAACATGTTACAAGATTCATAATTCAACATGGAGAGTTATCAAACTATGAACACTTTGGTTTTTATAAACTAAGGTTATTTCTAAATTCCTTAACGAGTCAAGCATTTAGCTGGTATTCAATATTACCAAGGTACTCAATCTATTCTTGGCAAGAAATGGAGAGAAAGTTTTATACCCAGTTTTTTAGAACTGAGCTTAAGGTTTGTATTGCTAAACTATCAAGGATGACCCGAAAGAGTGGAGATTTTACTGATCTCTTCATAGCCTACTTCAAGAAAATGAGAAGTAGGTGTAAAGTCTTTTTGCCAGAAACCGAATTTGTGAAAATGGTACAAAGGTGGGGGATGGAATTCAGAGACTTCTACGAGCTGGCTGCAAAAGTAGTAGAGTATGAAGAGTTGCTAAGGAAAGATAATAGGATGAGAAAAAAGGCTATGGGAACTTACTTTTAAGAGGTAGGTACCTAAGAAACTATTGTTGTCCACCTAGCAAATTCTGGATCCCAAGTTTGCCCACTTTTGATGAGGTCATAGCCAAAGACTAAGGATGTTTGGAAGAAGAATCAGGTAAGTGCTTTTGGTCCACCATATTTACTCTTGCCTTTAAATTAAGTCAGACCAAAGCTTCCATCATAAAATCTCATATCTATTACATTTGTATAGGCCTTAAAGGGCTTTCTGTCAGCCAACACTATTTCCACCTTATCTCTTTTCTAAAATAAGAGAAATTGGTGAAGTGAGAACAACACACACTAATTGGCATGAATCTAGTCTGTTCCCAACAGAGCATGGTAGTTGGCAGTGGAGTTTACCAAAAAGAAAGCTATAGAGAAGTCTTGCTTCCAACTTGGATTTCCATAGGTAAGGCCCCTAGAGTCTTTGTGACTTCCCCATTAAATGTTGAGATAAATACATCTGTAACTATAAGATCATCTTTATTTTTGCCCAATTCTAAAGCCATCCTTAATGGAATGGTGTTAACAATAGATCCATTATCTACTAGGACCCTAGAGGTTGGCCTCCCATTTAGGTGAGCTTTGATGTATAATGGCTTGATATGTTTTGTCATCCTTTCTACAGACTTCGCAAAGATGACCCTTTTTGGAACTTCTTGAGTACTCTTTGTCATGGGCTCTAAATAAAGGAGATGAATATGGCTATACCTAGAAGTGAGTAGCAATAAAAGGTGGAGGGTGTTAGAGTGATGGGAACTTAAAAATTGGTGTTTGAAGAGTAAATGGGTTTGATGAAGAATTTAAGAAGGAGATTTTGTTGAGAAAAAATAGGAGATTTAAAAAATTATTTAGAGAAGATGAAGAGGTTGTTTAGGATGAGGAGTTTGATTAATTTGAGAATTTGAATGGGTGAGAGAATTTGGATAGAGAAGGTTGTAGGAGGATATTATGGTGAAAGGATTAACAATGAAAATGGAAAAGGGATTTGTGATATTTGAACTAGGAGACTTTATGGGAGTTTGATTTAGAAGGAGATTTGAAGAACTAGAGACTTGATTAGCTTGTGAGATGGAAGAAGCACATTGAGATTTCATTTCCTCTTGTTGGAACTCTAAGTCATACGGATGAAATTTTACTTGGGCTCTCATGGTGAGAAAAGTGGATCATAAGGAATAAAGCCCAAAACTTATATACTTAATAGATGCAAGGCTTAGACTCAACCTAGCATTTGCAGGCCGCATTTATTGGTGCCATAATTGTATTTTGCTATGCATTTGTTGGGCTAAATAATGGTTAATTAATTTAGGCCCATAAAGTGAGAATTTAGAGCTTATGATAAAGAGTACTGAGTAGACTTTTAAGAGAACAAGTTAAATTCTTAACAAAATCTAGAGATTGCTAAAAGAAAAATGAAGTGTGAAGTGTTGGGACTAACAGACTGAGAGTGAAAATTGCGGCCACTAGCATAGAACATGTGGCTAAAATGTAGCTTAAGGTAAAAGAAAAGGAATGGTGGCTTACTGGAGGAAATGGAGCTGAAGTTTATGAGCCAACTACCTACCAACGCTATAAATATAAGAAGACTCTACAGAGGAAGCCCAACAATCAACAATCAAGAATCAACCAATCAACAACAACAATCAATTTTTAAGCTTTTATAGCTTTTACTTTACATTTTCAAATTGTCCAAGCCTCTATGGCTTTCTTTTATTTTTATAGTACTTGTAATTTATATTTCAAAATCCTTGTATTCAATGTACTCTACAATGCAATAATACAAACCAAAATATTACAAATTCATATTTTCTCTTAGTTTCTTCCATAAGAATTGATGAAACTGCATTAGTGAATCCAAGTTCCTTAAGAGGCTACTATCCCTTTGTCTCTTACACAGTCATTTCGATTAAAAGTCAGGTATGGGTGAAACCTCCAAGAGTCTCTGGCATGCTTAGCATTAATTTCAACTAAAAAAGGACATCTGACAATTTTTTTTGTCAACACTATTTTAGTGTAACAAAATTACACTATTTTTCATTAAATTTAAGTGTAACAAAATTAAACTTCAGAGAATAAAGAGTAACTTTTCAAATTGCAGATAAAAAGTCATTATTTTAGACAAATCTTAGGGACTAAATAGTACTTTACCTATAAATAAATAATAAATTACTTGAATACTAGAAAGTTTTGATATAATTAACGCTTTCAAATTAATATTTTTAATCTCTAAACTAATTTTAATATTAAATTATAAAAGATTTTATAATATAATAATTAAAAACTGAAGTGTATTATATTTTAAAATTTTAAGAATAAGAACACTATGTAAATTAAAATATTAAAAATTAAAATATTTTAAATTTTTTTTATAATTTTACTACAAAATAAAAATTAAAGTGTTAAAAAATTTTAAAGACTAAAAATATTAATTTTAGTATTTTTGGAGCTTTGTGGGTAAGGATGTTACTAGATATTGTTCAGATATTTTGAATAATTGTTCTGTCCCAGCTGAATTGAATGAAACCAATTTAGTGTTGTTGCCTAAGAAGGATAGTCCAGAATTTATTTTTGATCTAAGGTCGATTTCACTTTGCAACGTGATTTACAAGATCATTTCCAAAGTGCTTGCAAATCGATTAAAGAGAGTTCTTCCTTGCATTATTTTAGAATCTCATAGTGCATTTGTGCATAATAGATTGATCTCTAATAGTATTATGGTTGCTTTTGAGGTAGGGCATTTTTTGAAAAGGAAGACTAAGGGGAAAGAGGGCTATACTACTCTAAAAATTGATCTGAGCAAGGCTTATGACAGACTGGAATGGAATTTTATACAGGACATGCTAATAAAGTTAGGTCTTCATGAAAAATGGGTTGTTTTGGTTATGGCTTGTATCTCTTTTGTTAGTTATAATATTATTAGCATGGTTATAATATTAGTCCAATGATCCCTAGGAGAGGTAGTAGGTAAGTTGCACCATACTTGTTTATCATCTATGCTAAAAGTATTTCTCTTATGCTCAAAGGGTATGAAAGGCTGGTTGGATCTATGGATGTAAAGTAGCAAGGGAGTCATCAGCTGTATCGCATTTATTTTTCACCAATGATAGCTTTTTCTTTTGTAAGGCAACTTAAGTGGAATGGAGTAGAGTCAAGGAGTGCCTGGTGCAGTATGGCAAAGCATTTAGTTAGGTGATAAATTTTCAAAAATCCTCTATCACATTTAGCTCCAATATCTGAGGTTAAGGAAGCTATATGCCCTTTATTGGCAATTGATAAAACCACCAACCATGGCCAATATCTAGGCCTGCCTTCCCTTATAAGCAAAAGCAAAGAAATTTTCTCTTTTATTAAAGACAAAGTTTGGAGAAGGGTTTAGGGTTAGAAGAATAGACTTTTTCCTTCTATAGGTAAGGAGATCCTCATTAAATCAATTGCTCAGTCAGTTCCAACATAGGCAATGAGTGTTTTCTTGATTCCAAAGTTGGTGTGTGAAGATATCGAAAGAGTTTATATAATTTTTGGTGGGGGAAGCAGAACAGTGAGTCAAATGGCATTCATTGGCAAAGCTAAAAAATTTTATGAAGGAGGAAGGATGCGAGAGGTATGGGGTTTAGAAGTGTGTATAAGTTTAATATAGCTCTACTTGGGAAACAATTCTGGCGTCTACTTACTATAACAGAGTCCTTGGTTACTCAAATTTTTAAAGCTTGGTATTTTCCTAAATCATCGATTTTAGAAGCTACTGTTGGAAATAACCCTGGTTATGTATGGCGAAGTGCCTTGGCAGCTCAAAGAGGTGGTATGTGATGGTTTAAGAAGGCAAATGGGTGATGGTAGCAGAATCTCAATCTAGTTTGATCCATGGATGTTAGTGAATTCTAATCTTTTTGTTGAAACAAGGGTACTTGCTGGTTTGGAGGACATTAGAGTCCAGTCTCTTTTACTTCCTGGTTATTTACAGTGGGACAAAGATGCAATAGAAGACCTGCTTGTTGAACGAGATGCTAAGATCATACTTAACATTCCCTTAAGTGTTAGAATTCAATAGGATAATTGGTATTAGCACTGGGAGAAGAAGGGTGATTATTCGGTTTGAAGTGGATATCGTAGGCTTTCTATAAATGTTCAAGGGGCTTTAAATTTGGTAAGTCCTCAATTTTAGAAATCTATTTGGAAAATTAAAGTTCCCCATAAGATTTAAATCATATTGTGGTAGGCTTGCTTGGGTATTCTCCCTACTATTGATAAACTACAGGAAAAGATGGTGGGGGTTGTCACTATTTGTCCAGTGTGTAATAGGAGCCATGAGTTAGTTGTGCATCTATTTGTGGAGTGCCCTTTTGCAAGGAGCTATTGGTTGCTTTCTTCGTTGAACTTTATTAGTTGGTTTCCATCTGAATTTGTTGCTTGACTGATTGATTTGTTTACCATTTGGGATGATGCTGCTTGTGCTTTAGCAGCGATCATAATTTGGAAACTATGGTTCAATAGGAATGGGATAGTTTAGAGAAATAAGGCGAGTCAACCAAATATTTTGGTCACACAAGCTCAATCTTTTCTATCCTAATGGGTTATAGCTCAGCAGCTGGTAGGGCATTCTTGTAGCCTAGCAAGTGTGGTGAATGAGAGTAGGTGGTGTAGACTTCTTGATACTTGGGTGAAGCATAATGTAGATGCAACCATTTTTCAGGATAGGAATAGAGAATGGGGATTGGTTGTATTTTAAGAGACAGTCGAGGTGATTTCTTAGCTACATGTATAGTGTCCAAAGATCATCAATCTCCATGTGTTTTAATGGCAGAAGCCCTTAGTTTAAGGAAAGTGTTAAGCTAGATTAAGGAAAGAAAGGTTCACAGGGTTCTAGTTGAGTGGATGTGTTGAGCATTATTCAAGCTTTAAAATCTGCTGCTTATGATAATTCAATTTTTGCATTAATTATAAATGATTGTAAGTTGCTTATTAATAAGATTTAGTGTTGTCAAGTCTCAAATGTTCGTAGATTTGCGAATCAGGTTGCTCATATCATAGTAGAGTGTCTTTTTTTGTGTTTGATCCTAAAGAGTGAGTTTCTATACCTTTTCTTTTCATTGTTGATGATTTAGCTCATGATTTGCAATACATTTCACATTTTTAGCCTAATTTTTTTTTAAATAAAAGAGATTAAAGTGATAATTATGGGAAATTTTGATAAAAATATTAACTTTTTCATATTAAATGTAGGGGTACCAATATCAAACACGACATGATATCACAACACGAACACAACACAAAATTAGTGGGTTTGGGTTAAGGGTGTGTTCATATCAATTTCATATCAATCCAATTGTCACACAAAAATAATCATGTCGTATAGTGGGTTGACCTGTTAACTTGAAAATGACACATTTAACCCATTAACACATTCAACCTAATATATTTTATGACTTTTAATATATGTATATATAATTATTATTTTTAATTTTCTTTATAAATTTATATATAATTATATTTTATGTAACAATATAAATTAATGGGGGTGAACTTAGTAAATTCAATATTTTTTAAATATTAAAATAAAAAATTTATTAATTTTAAATTTTAAATGTGTTAGTTGTGTCGTGTCGTGTTAGGCATTAATAAATTGAATCATGTCCGTATTTAAATTTTTGACACAATAAATTAATTGTATCTCATTCATGTTGACTCTTATTGTATCATAAGTGTAGGTTAACATTATCCGAACATGATCCACTAACACGAATTGCCACCCCTAATTAAATGTCAATAATGTTTAGTCTAAATGGCTAGATTTAAGTTCATAAGACTAGAAAATTCAAATCCCATAAAAATATATAAATAATTTAAATCGATTAAAATTTATTTTCTCTTTAATATGAATCGTTAAATTTACCATATGTTAAAATTGTACTTGATATATGGATATATAATATCTTACAATTTATAAATGCAAAATTCTCAAATTTTACAAATAAATTTGCAAATTATACTATAAACCCGTGTCCATATTTCAACATAGACTAGGTCTAAGATACATGTGTGAGAGATTTGTGAAATGAAGACACGTGATTTTTTTGTACCATTCGACACAATAAATTAATCATATCTCATTCGTGTTGACTCTTATCGTGTCATGAGTATAGGTTAACTTGATCTAAACACGATCCACTAACACGAGTTGCCACCCCTAATTAAATGTCAATAATGTTTAGTCTAAATGGCTAGATTTAAGTTCATAAGACTAGAAAATTCAAATCCCATAAAAATATATAAATTATTTAAATCGATTAAATTTTATTTTCTCTTTAATATGAATCGTTAAATTTACCATATGTTGAAATTGTAATTGATATATGGATATAATATCTTACAATTTATAAATGCAAAATTCTCAAATTTTACAAATAAATTTGCAAATTATACTATGAATCCGTGTCCATATTTCAATATGGACTAAGTTTAAGATACACATGTGAGAGATTTGTGAAATGAAGACGCACTATTTTTTATACGATTCTGTTAGAGTATTTTGCTCTTTTTTTTCACTTTTTTTATTATTTGATTTTTTAATGTATCTAACATTTTAAAAAACTATAAATGGACCACAAGATTTTTTAAATTAAGTGTTAATTATTTTTCTATTTGTTTCAATAGTTGGAATTAAAAATATAATAATTATTTTTGTTTCTCCCATCTAATAATTGTTATAATTTTAATTAAATATATTTAAATAATTATAAAATATTATTATAAAATATTTAATAATTCAAGTCATTGGAGCAGGTATATTAAATTTTATTTATTTATTTTTTGGTACATTGATATTGAACTTGAGGTACTTTGCATTTTAAGTAATAATGTACATATACTTATATTACATGTATTTTGAAGATATATTTTAATTATTAACTGACAGTTCAAAAATAATATACATCCAATTTAACATTAATGTATATGAATTTTAAGTAATAATGTACTTGTAGTTGGAGAGTCATTACATGCAGTTAAATTATAATGTATCTCTAGTACAAGGCTAATGTGTATAGACTAATTGTTATCAGAATATTTTTATCATTAATATTATAATTAAAGATATATTTTATCATTAACTGACAATTCAAAAGTAATGTACATACATTTTAAGTAATAATGTACTTGTAGTTAGAAAGTCATGGACATGCAATTAAATTATAATGTATTTCTAATACAAGACTAATGTACATAGATTAATTATTATTAGAATATTTTTATCATTAATATTGTGATTGAAAATATATTTTATCATTAACTAACAGTTTAATACAATTCAACACTAATGCACATGTACTTCAAGTAATAATGTACATATAATTGGAGAGTCAAGGGGGACCTTACAACAGGCCAAGTGCAACAGGGGAGTGATTTTGTAATTCCCATAAAGGGGAAAGAGGGTAGACTTTGTAATTAGGTCATTTTATTATGTTATCTTGTAATAAAGGAGGACTTTCCTCTTCACACCTAATGCTCTCTCCTCCTTGTACAGCCCAGTTTGCTCTATAAGCATATATAGGGGGAAGTGACTAGTGAGCCAAGTGCTTAGGGAGCTAGGCATTGTTGGTTGCTTGGTATCACGAGGCTAGAATATGGCTAAGCCTAAACCCTCATGCAGTGCTTGTTAATCAGTCACAAGCCAGCCTAATGTTCACTAACCTGCGAAAATGCATAGCAATATAGATTACTCGAGAGTCATCATTAGGCATGATAATGTTTCATAGGGTCAATTCAGCATCATAATATAATGGTAACAAGACATTTACGATTGTATGGGACAGCACATGAAGAAATATTATGTCAAAGCATTTCATTAATAATGATAATTGATTATAATATAAAAGCCATAGTGCGCCCATTGTAAGTAGAGGGACTTTACAATGGGCCAAGCAACCAATAGTGCCTAGCTCTCTAATCACTTGGCTCACTAATCATTTCTCCCTATATATGCTTCAAAAGCAAACTGGGCTGTGTGAAGAGGAAAGAGCATTAGGTGCAAGGAGGAGAGTCCTCTTTTATTACAAGGTAACATAATAAAAAGACCTAATTGCAAAGTCTACCCTTTTTCCCCTTTACGGGAATTACAAAATCACTCCCCCGTTGCATTCTCCTCCACTCCAACTGTCAATGACCCCATTGACTGTGAAGCTTCTTTGTCAATGGTTTGTGCTATGATGGTGACTGGTCAACTATCTTTCTCTTGCTTTGAGTCTATGATGTCATCAAACTGATTATATCTACTTTGCATGGAAGACTAGATGATTTTCATGCTAGGTGACAATCTCCTCTTAAGTAAAAGTCGAATTGTTTCAGTTTTGATCTTGATCATGTCTCTAGTCTCTCACATTCTATTTCAGCAATTGTCTCAACTTTTGATCAACCCATTTCTTCACGCCAATGTACTCTTCCTTTTGGTGATGGTTCGATTAAGTCATTGTCTAGCTTCAGCTCTTTCCATTCCCTTGGAGTTTCCTTGTAAGAAAAATTTTTTTTAAAGGCATATCAATCCCCAACAATGCGATAGTTATTGATCAGCAAAAATCTCAAAAGCAATTTGATTAAAGTAAGTTAATAAGAAAGTTGTTATAAGAATCAAAGTAAAGTATTAAAATGTCAAGTAAAGAAAACAAGTTTTTATTAATTTTATTCATCCTTGACTGGTTGGATACAAAATAGTTTAGATAATCCTCCAAGAGCATATTAAACCATTCTGAGTAGTATGTTCCACCAACTCCTGGAATTACTAACCAGGTAGACCCTACTTTTCCTTCTTGAGGACATAAGTCTTCCTTATCTCCATTCTCCGTATTTGCAACTCTATTTTTATCTGGAACCAAGCTAAAGTCTCTTTTGTCTCTTTTGTTGAATCAAAATCTTGAGGCTTTTGCTATTAAAAGGCCTTAACCACTTATTTGGTCTAGCATCTGTGTTCTCAAAAGATGGGTATGTTCTCTTATGAGCTATTTATGTATCATCCTTAATTCTTTCTACTACCGTTAGTGCCAATATAATGTCCTTTACCCCCTTTATCCTCAATTATGCTTTGGCTTCGGGTTATAGCCCCTGCGTGAAATGGAATAATTTATCATTTTCTCTCATGTCTTGAACATCCAGCATGATCCATTGAAACTTTTGAACATATACCTTTATGGACCCTATATGCCTCAATTCTATCAACTGGCATCGAGCATTGTTGATGAGAATCCATATGCCTTGCAAGAAGCTTATAAATACATACATGATAAGGACTTCAAGAAGATTCTTCAAGATTATCATTTCTATCAAGATAGCTTACAAAGGCATGCAATACAACTATTGTGCATGATTGATGGATCATTTAAGAAGAAAATAAAGTTGTATAAAGTTTCCTATGAGCCAGCCAAGGATATTTAGATCATGAGCTTTGCATACGGATCCAATTGTATCTAAGGAAGCTTCAAGGGCTTAATCAATCTAGTCAAGCCCAATGTCAAGATGAAGATGCCAAATTACATTCCTATTAGCTTGGGTCTAATCTATTCAAGTGTTTACAAGGCTATCATTCTTCATTCAAATTGGGCTGAGGCATCGGGCGAGCTGCACATAATGGGCTGGGCTGCCTATGAAGAGGTGTCAGGCGTGCTAGGCTGAGGCCCAATACCTTTACGCTTGGAAGTGACTCCCTCGAAAAGCCAAATCAAGTTTGTAACGAAAAACCTCAACTCAATGACGAACCTATGTCAAGAAACATTTGGTATGTTGTGAACAAAACAAAGTGATTAACTTTGGAAGTTCGGATTGTTGGTTCAAGCAAGAACCGAAATTGAGAAAATTCTCACAAAGCACAAGGCTGTATTTTCAAATTATTAAAAGTTTTCTATTTCCTAGATTAGATAAGAATTTATATCATCTTAGCTAAGTTACAAAGCCTAAAATTCTTACTAACTAAAATTTGGACTTGGGCTTAAATTAAACAAACAAAAAGCCTAAACAACTAATTAAAATATTAAAGCAGAAAAAGGATAGATATGGGCTTAATTAACAAAATTAGCCCAATGACAATATAAGAATAAAGTAAAGCATAAGCAACCCAGCCCATTGTGCCTAGCTCACTCGATGCCTTAGCCCAACTTGCCCGACACCTCAGCCCAGCTCGCCCAATACCTCAGCCCAGCTTGCCCGATGCCTCAGCCCAGCTCATTATGTGTAGCTCACTCGACGCCTCAGCCCAATTTGAATGAAGAATGGCAGTCTTGTAAACACTTGAATAGATTAGGCCCAAGCTAATAGGAATATAATTTAGCCTCTTCATCTTGACATTAGGCTTAACTAGATTGATTAAGCCCTTGAAGCTTCCTTGAAAACAATTGGATCCATATGCAAAACTCATGATCCAAATATCCTTGGCTGGCTCATAAGAAACTTTATACAACCTTATTTTCTTCTTGAATGATCCATCAATCATGCACAATTGTTGTATTGCATGCCTTTGTAAGCTATCTTGATAGAAATGACAATTCCTGAAGTCTTTATCATGTATGTATTTGTAAGCTTCTTGCAAGGCATATGGATTCTCATGATTCCCTCCCTCCTCAAAAGGATTCATCCTCGAATCTTGACTTGAATAATTGGAACTAGGGAATGTGTCGCTCCTACCGTCTTCTTATACATCTAACTCAGCCACATCTTGTGCTTTTTTAGGATTTCTAGATGAGTATTGATCATTGAAACCTCTTCATGAACAACAACAATGGCTTCTTCTTCATCACCAATTAAAGAATCATACTTCCTAGGCAACAAGTCACTAGTATAAATCCAAACAGCTTCACATGTAGCTTGAACACTTACATCTTCCAAAGAGGGCAAGCTTTTGTTGTCATCATCCTTGATAGTTTTAGAAAAGAGCTCTCCATTGAATGTAATCATCACCCTCTTGTTAGGGCATTGGGAAGTAATATGACCTGAACCCAAACACTTAGAGCATTTAATATCACGAGACTTGTTTGGAGCTTCAGATTTACCTTTCTCCTCCACTTTTGAAATTGGTACAGCTTGTCCTTGTCTTGAGTCAAATTTGGACTTGGAATCAGTCCCCTCATCTGTAACATCCTAGAAATTAGCTTTAGTTAGGTAGTGAATTTTAGAATTTTAATTCGAAGTTGATATTAAGGATTTGCATAAAATTTTTGCATAGCATTTGAATATATGAAAAGTATAAGAAACCTAAGTAAAACCAAAGAGAATCATAAATGAAACCATAGTGGAACCATATATATATACCAAATTGTAAATGTACTTAAAGTACCATAATTTCTAAAATTCGTTTAGTGAAATTTATAATTTTTGAATAATAATCTAAAAGTGAATAAATACATTAATTACAGCTTAATTAAGTTTAATATTAATATTTAAAAATGTATGGAGAAGGACCAAACTGTAAATTTGTAAGGACCAAATTGCATAACTTAAAACATTGGAGGACTAAACTGTATTTGGCTAAAATCCGCCCATATAACAGATTTCTCCAGAATTTTCTGTACAAAAATCAGATTTTTCTCTTCTTCCTTCTCCTCTTGGCTAAACCTCTCTAACCCTTCTTCTCCATCTTTTTTTCTTTCAATTTTCTTTAGAAAAATTATTGAAAACCTATAGCAAATAACTTCTTTTCATCATCCAAATTACTTCCACCAAGAATTAAGCAAGAAATTAAAGAAGTGGAGATTGGAAGAAATCTGCCATTTTAAGAAAAGCAAGGTTAGTCCACTTTTCTTAATTTTAATCCATAGAAATAGATGTTAGTGAATGGAAAAGATGATTTAGTATGAGAATTATGTGATAGATTAGTGTATTTAGCATGGAAACTTCATAACTCTTCAAATGCACCTTAAATCAAATTGTTGCTAAAACTTTGAATTCACCTAAAAAGCCTTAAGAATAGTTAAATCTAATGCTTAAGGAATAGATTCCAGCAATTGGAATCATTGAATTTGAAGAAAAATACATAGGTTGCTTAAAATCATAAATTTTGCCCATATGTTCAAAGTCTCACTTCAAGGCTATTCTTTTCCAATTTTATTGCTTAAATGTGTTAGTTTAGTGTCAAATAACATGGAAATAACCTTAGTTTGAATTATAGAAACTCCCTTGAAGAAACCATACTTGGCAGAACCATAAGAGGCAGAATTGCCTTTGTTTATGCTTAACTTTTTTCATAATTTTCCATGCTGAAATGAACCCTTTGCTTGGCCTTTAAATTCCAAATGAGTTGTGGAATATATTGTTGGCAATGTGAATTTATGTAGGGCAATTTGGGCTGCTTCCAATTTGCCCCAAAACTCTTCTAAAAGGCAACCAAAGTCATGGCCACCAAGTGTTTCATAAAATGTCCCAAAGAAAATCCATGAACAAATGCCAACCAATGCTTGCTACAAAATTGCCAAGAAAATACCTAATATGTAAATTCCATAATATATCATCCCTAAAGTGATAAATAGGTTATGTATACCTAAATTGCTAATAAACATAAATGTAGTTAAATTAAACTAAAGAATTAAAGAAAACAAATTAAATGCTCGAAACAGAAAAATAAACATAAATCATGCATTTTATGCTATTAGTTTAAGTATTCTCAATAATGTTTAGTATTAAAACAATGTATTTTGCTTCTTTAGCTTCTAAAGATCAAGAAAAGGAGGTTGAGGATTAAGGGATAAAGCTTCGGGTTCCATCTTTCATTGGTGAGTAATATATGCATATGTATATATATGTTTATGCCAAAATGAATTTACACCCTTATATGATATTTGCTTGTGATATGCTCCTTGATGATCCATTTGAATCTGAATTGCTTCCTTTTCATTGATTCCTTCTTGCTTTGGAATACCTTATTGCTTACATTGAATTTCTAATTGTTCATGGTAAACCTTTGAAACCTGTTTTGCTTCTTTGTAATTACATTGTTCGGCTTTGTAGCACCTTGTGATATGTTCGAATGACTTTGATTCTCTAAATGAACTTATGTTGTTTAATCCCCTTTCTTTGAATTTAATTATTGAGTAAACCCTGTGATTTGATTGGATATCAAATGACAGAGCTACTCATCTGATGGAGTAGCATAAATTTTGCATCAGACATTGTGCACAATGAATTATAAACTCGAGCTAGGGAGGGTTAAGCCCCTAGCCATATAGTCTGATCAACTATATGTGGGAAAAGCATGCTACCAAAATAGTAGCCTCTACTTATTATAAATTTGTGATTAAGTGAAGTTTGTCATTTGAGAGCCAATATGATTGTCACCTTTACTTTCATGTCTTTATTTAAAATATTGCTTCTCTTGCTCTTTTATTTTTTTATATATATATGTATGTATGCATATATTGTTCACTGGGACTTTATCTCATCATTTTAGTGGTTTATAAATTTTCAGGTGGTGAGTAGACCAGTGGTTCCAGCAAAGCTTCTCCCTCCTGCGTGGAACCTATCATGTAATATTCGTATTTATTTTGATGGTTGTAAATATTAGAAACTCCATGGTACTTGGTGGTTTAGTATAGTTTAGACTGGGAATTGTAATAAATATTAAATGTATAAATTATATGTAAATTAAATGAATATTAATAAATATCAGAATGTTTATTGTATATTTGTGGATGCTAATTGTTTAATATAATAATCTGGGATTTTACGGGTTTAGGTGGCTTTAGGCTTATCCAATCCCTAGGACCGTCCATCCCTAGAGTGGGATGTGACATCATCTTCCTTCCAACTTGATTTCCATGGCTTGAATAAAGATGAGCTTTGATTATTGCCCTTATACCTAGGTTGCTTCTCAACCTTAATTGCCATATCCCTAAAGTGACATCTTCTTTGAAATTCATTCCACCTTTTGTCCATCTTTTTGTTAAGTTGTTCTAGAAACTCTAAGAAATTTCGCTCATCATCTTTATCTTTGATACTCATGGTGAAAACTTGAAAAAAGAAATGTTAGTAAAGCAAAAGTCTTATGTCACTCCCTCACATGTTTTCACTCAAAATAGATGACACTCATGTTCACTTGTGTTTATTATCACACAAATCAATAGGTTTTTCTCTAGATAAATTCACACTCTTGCCTTTTACCTCTCAATTCTCTCTTATAGTTCTTATAAGAGCTAATTTCCAAACTACAAAAAATTATTATTATTATTTTTTTTGCTTAACAATTAACCAAGATTTAAAAGTGAAATCTAACATAAATTTAATTAAGGCAAAAACAAAAATGAGAATACCTAAAACCAAAACCCTAGATGATTTCGACAAAAATGATACGAAGACACAGAACATGAATTTTGCAAGAAAAATGGAAAAATTATAAGATTTAACAAAAATAAAATAGATAATAAGATAAGAAGAACACAACTGATAGCACTCAAAATGGAATTTTCTATAGAAAATTAAAATGAAACGAAATTTATCGAGAAACCAAAAAATGCGAATTTTAAAGCCTAAACGATGGAATTTAGCCGGAAAAAAATGGACATCATGAGCAAAGATAGTGTCTTTTGATTGTTAGCCTGTTTTGCTTAGAACTATGTACTCATAAGGGTCAAAAAATGTAGCTCTCTCAATATAATTTTTTTTTTTTGAATTTTCAAGAAGGAACAGATAGCTGCTGTAGAATTAGGGTTGGAAACAAAAAAAAAAAAAAAGAAACAAAGATATCAATGAAAACAAAAAGGAAACAATAAAAGAAAGGAAAATAAAAAAAAAAAACAAATCAAAATGGGATAAGGAAAGTCAAACTGAAATTGGAAGCAAATCCAAAATTGTTTTTGGAAGGTAGGCTTGACTTGGTCAACTCCTTGATTCTCCTCTATTTGATTTGATTCCAATAATCTTCCTTTTTTTTTTTCTTTCTTTTACTCTAGAATTGGAAACAAATACTATATATTCCTATACATTCTTATTTGACCAAGATTCTTTCCTCTTTGTTTTTTTTCCTTTCTTTCTTGGGTCGATTTCAAGATTCTTTCCTCTTTTTTTCCTTTTTTTTTCTTCTAGCCGAATGCTCTTTTTTTTTTTTTTTTAATTTAGCAACAATTCGATAGAAAAAATTAAACAAAAAGAAGATCAAACACAAAGAACAAAAGAACCAAAAATACGAATGGATAGAAGATAAAGAACCAAAACAGAAAGGATCAACGAATTTGTATTTTTTTTTATTTTTGAGTTCAGACATGAAATCACAAGGAAACATAATTAAAGAAAAGAAAAACAAGGGAATTTTATAAAAATGAAAACGAATAGAAACAAGAAAACAAATGAAACTAGGAAACATAAACGAATAGAAAGGTATAACCTAATTTAGAGCCTAAGCTTTGATACCAAATTGATATGAACTCCAAACGACCTGCTTTAAGACCCAATACCTTTACGCTTAAAAATGACTTTCTCGAAAAGCCAAATCAAGTTTGCAAGGAAAAACCTCAACTCAATGGCGAACCTGTGTTGGGGAACCTTGGTATGTTGTGAACAAAACAAAGTGATTAACTTTAGAAGTTTGGATTGTTGGTTCAAGTAAGAACCGAAATTGAGAATTTTCTCACAAAGCACAAGGTTGTATTTTTGAATTATCAAAAGTTTTCAATTTCCTAGATTAGATAAGTATTTATATCATCTTAACTAAGTTACAAAGCCTAAAATTCTTACTAACTAAAATTTGGACTTAGGCTTAAATTAAACAAACTAAAAGCCCAAATAACTAATTAAAATATTAAAGCAGAAAAAGAATAGATATGGGCTTAATTAACAAAATCAACCCAATGACAATATAAGAATAAAGTAAAGCATAGGCAGCCTAGCCTATTGTGTACAGCTCGCCTGACGCCTTAGTTCAGCTCACCCGATGCCTCAGGCTACATTCTTAGGGTAGAACTATGATTTCAATTCCCACATGAACTCATCCCAAGTCGCTATGATACATAATCCTTTTTGAATACTTTTGGCTTTGGTTCTCCACCAAACCTTAGCATCATCAGTCAAATACATTAGGGCTAATTTCATCTTTCTCACATCAGAAAGAATGTTAGTAGCATCAAAATATTTATTGAGATCAAAGAGAAAAGAGTCCACTTCCCTTGCACCCCCATACTCCATTGTATGGTTTGGGTTAAGGAATTTTCATTCTTCTTGTTTCTCGTCCTAGCTTGCCATTACCTGCATTGGCATTAAGGGAGTTCACCTTGCTTTCTAGTTCTTGTAGTTCTTTACATATTGTTATTGTAATACCCAGGGTTTCCTTAGCCAACTATAAATAGTAAAGATGACATGATAACATCTATATACTATATCATTTAAGGTCCCCTTAGTATACTAAGAACCTTAAGAACATCACTAGAAGTGAATGTAATAAATAATATGACAATGAGTAAGGAAGGAAGTCAATATCGATATGTGCTTTCATGATAAAATGAAAGTCAAACCGAGTTTGACTTAATGTGATTATGTTAAAAAGTTGTTTGTAATGTGAATCTAAAGTGCTAGTAAATAGGTGTTCACATCTCCTAAGACATTGGAAGGTGATGGTAGTAATATGGGAAATTGAATCTAATCAAAGTTCCAATGGTGTAATGGAGGTCAAGCTTAGTTTAACCCAATGAGTTTACATGAGCTATAGTCTTGAGCAACACTATAGAAGGGCTAGAAAATGCGTAATATGAGGTGAACAAGATTATTTATCTAACGATGTTTAGGGTGTGTAGTAATATTGGAAAATAGGAGTATGTATAAAATGAAAGGATGAAATGGAAAATGTATTAAGTGCTAAGCTTGAAGCGTATATTTAAGGATCTGCTAATGGGCTTTCGGGCTCAAAGGCCCATTGGAAGGCCGGCCCATTAGGCCTAAGGAGGATGCAACATCTAAATGGTGAATGTATAGTGGGCCAAGGTAGTAGACAAAGGTTATGTAGAGATGAGTATTTGGGTGATAGTTTTTAGTTACCAAAGTTGACCAAGTCAATTGCTTCGTCAACCAAAATTCTTGATGCTTCATATACAAGAGTCAAGTTTCTATTGGCACATCTATCACCTTAAGATAACTGTTACTTTTGTAGAGAGAATTTTAGCCCTCTATCTAGACACCATCCTAACCATCCATTATAAGTAAAACGTAACCATTAGATTTGGTTTGTCAAATCCTCACCATCCAATTCATTAAATATATAAGCAAGAATTATGTTGAGAAATTCATTTTTCTCACTTTCTCTACACCCAAAATTCTCTACAAAAGAAGAATCTCCTCCATTTCTAACTACCACAAGAGTCCTAACAAGATACACTAATCAAGGTGAGAAATTATACTTATCCTTTCTTTTATGTTTTAAAGTTGATTTTGGTGACTAGGTTACTTGAGAAACCTGTTGTGCACCTCATATGGGAATTCGGCCATGTTGATGTATGACTATAGAATTGTTCTAAATTATGATTGATTATATCTATAGGTGTTTTAGATAAAGAATAATGGATTAGAAGTGTTAAAGTGAACCTTGAAAGCTTCGGTTAAGATTTGAACATCTTAAGGGAACTTGAACTTTTGTGCTAAATATTGACAATTGAATGATTATATGAGTTTTATTTTATACCAATTACATAGTTCTATGATGAATTTGAAGATTTGATGATTTGGTGGAGAATTAATAGTTTTCCCCAAATTCTAGGGTTTATGAGAAAATTAGAAATTTTAAGTATTGAATTTGAATTCATAAAAGTAAAGGGAAAATCAAGCTTAAGAATGGAATTAGATGATTTGTATAATGTTAGTTTTTAAATCCAATTGATAGAAGCGACTTTCCCCAAAATTAATGAACTAGACTTATTTATGGAATTTAATGGTAGAAATAGAATTGGTTCTATTGAACATTATAATGTTTATATTGTTTGTACTTAAAGTCGAAATGTGAGATTTGGAGGAAAGGAATTATCCTTCCTACAATGTATAGCCTTGGCCATTTAAAGAATGACTAAGGAAAATGATAAGATTAGTAATGGGTATATGTGTAGTATATCTTGGCTTTAATAATGATTGATGTGCAATTAAATTGCAAATGTGTAGAATCTAAAGGCAAGGGTAAGGATGTTGTCATAAGAGTGGAGAGCACTATTAGCCTTAAGAGTCAAGTGTAATAGGAGCAAATGAGTCCAATGTGAGTACTTAATAATATAATATGCCTTGAAATATATGTTTTGAACCTTTATCATTCAAACCGTAATTGCTAAATTGTTCAATACCTTGATGAGTATAAACTATTTATCGAATATCGAACCATTAGATATGATGCTTCTTGACTCCTTGATAAGTTTGAATTGTTCATTGAACCCATTGACGTGATGTTTTTTTTTATAATCATTGAATATCGAAATCATGTTATGTTCATTGAAATTGTTAACATGAATCTTAAATGAATATCCTATTGATTACCTATTGATAAGCAAAAATCCCCTTTATGATATGGGGAAATACATCAGACCTTGTGCACTTGATATATGCCTGCGGGTAGGGCAAGAGTACCCAACCTCTGTTAGGGGGGAATGCCTAACCGTAAGACTTGATCAATCTTATGTAATGTGATACTTGTGAGTGAGCAAGACTTAGGCCACCGCTCTTGAATTAATATGTGTGGGAAGCATCTTGCTCCCAAGAAAGTGATATTTCTGCTAAAGATACTATTTTCATTCGAAATGAGTCATTGAACTAAATTTACAATGGTGATTGAAAATGTTTCATTACTACAAGTGCCATCTTAAGAATAATCCTTGTGCTTACCTTATGTATCGTATTAGTTCATACTCACTGAGCATTGTCTCATATTGTAGTGGTTTAAATTTTTTAGGTAAAGTCAATGAGTTAACAAATTAAAGTTTCAAGCCCCATTCTCTGCTTGGAAGTTGTTCGGTTAAGTTCTAATGTTGTGACTCTGGAATATGAAGATTATTATTAGAGCTCCATGGTAGTCAAAGGTCTAGTCCTAGAATGTTACCGGTTACATGTATTGTAAAAATTGTTGTACTATTATAACGAAATGTATGAACAATGTACATTGTGTTATTAATATGAAATGAAATCCTAATATCTTACAAGTTGTGATTATGAATGGTCTTATAAGTTAGTTAAGAAATGGTAAATGAGTAATGGGTGACAAGGAAAAGGTATCAGGTTACGGTTTTGGGGTAAGGTGTAATATGATAATTGAATAAGATTATAAGTTAAATGGGTTCTATAGGTTTAGATGACCTTATGTCTCCCTATGCCCTAGGATCATCATAGCTAAAAGGGCAGGTTGTGACAGTTATGATTGCCTCTCTGCCTCCTCTGTTGCAGAATCAAGTTCTTTTAGTAATGTTTTGTAGGATGTCTTAAGATCTCTCGGAAGACCTTTTAGAGCAAGTAAGCAGGACACCATATCTTCCAATCTTATAAAACGGGGCCTTAAGCCTTCTAATTCAACAAAATGGGGCCTAAAGTCCTCTATTTCAGTAATATGGGGCCTAAAGCCCTCCAAATCAGTAACACGAGGCCTTAAGCCTTCCAAATTCATAACAAGGGGTGCCAAACCCTCCAATTCAATAAAATAGGGCACTAGAACCTCCAATTCATTCAAACAAGGCACTAAACCCTCCAAGATATTAATATGGGGTGCTAAAGCCTCCAAGATAGCAACATGGGGCACTAAACCCTCTGAATTAGTAGCACGAGGAATGAAATCTTCCAGTTTAGACAAACAAGGCCTCATGCTCTCCAACTCTTTTAAGGTGGCTTCAAGATGACTAAGTCTCTTGTCCCCAGTTGAGCCATCCGCCTAAATAACGTCCAACACTATGGCTTAATGCTCAACAATTTTCTTTTCTAGTGCTTCAATGCACTTTTCCAACTTTGCAAGATGATCAGGGGTAAGCGACAGCTCCCGAGACTGTCCGCTACTGAAGCTCTCACGTTTTAGTGTTTCTATTAAATCTTCCAATCGTTTTTCTAGCACATCAGTCCCTGATGATGTTTTCAACATTGTTAACAAGCTATAGTAAGATCAATGAATGCTTTGATACCAAATGTCACAGGGCTAGAATATGGCCAAGCCTAAACCCCCGTGCGGCGCTTGTCAATCAGTCACAAGCCAACATAGTGTTCACCAACTTGCGGAAATGCATAGCAATATCAGATTACTCGAGAGTCATCATTAGGCATGATAATGTTTCGTAGGGTCAATTTAGCATCATAATATAATGGTAACAAGGCATTTATGATTGTACAAGACAATACATGAAGAAATATCATATCAAAGCATTTCATTAATAATGATAATCGATTACAATATAAAAGCCATAGTGTGTCCATAGTAAGTAGGGGGAACTTTACAATGAGCTAAGCAACCAACAGTGCCTAGCTCCCCAATCACTTCGCTTAGCAAATTGGGCTATGTGAGGAGGAGAGAGCATTAGGTGCGAGGAGGAGAGTCCTCCTTTATTACAAGATAACATAATCAAATGACCTAAATACAAAGTCTACCCTCTTTCCCTTTTATGAGAATTACAAAATCACTCCATCGTTACATTATAATATATCTCTAGTATAAAACTAGTATATAGACTAATTGTTATCAGAATATTTTTTATTATTAATATTATAATTGAATATATATTTTATTATTAACTAACAGTAATATACATGCAATTCAACACCAATATAGCTGTATTTTGAGTAACAATGCACTTGTTAATTTAAAAAAATATAATAATTCAATTTATATATTTAATTATAAATTATAATTTATATGTTTATTATAATTAATAATTATTAGATAGGAGAAACAAAAATAATTTATATATTTAATTATAATAACTTAATTTTAAGTATTGAATAAAAAATAATTAGCATTTAAAATTAAGAAAAAAAGTGAAAAAACAAAAAATATAGAAAAAAAACACAAACAGAGTTAAAAATACACTAACAAAATTATAGAAAAATTTACACGTCTTCATGCCACATATGTATTGTGGGGATTAGTATTTTAAAAATCGGACTGGTGATCAAATTGGTCTGGTCATTGGTTCACGGTTCAACCAGTCTGACCGGTTAAATCGGTGATTTAATTGGTCAAATAAAATCCATTTATTTCTTTTTTTTTTGAATTTTTTTATTGATTTCCATTGATGAAAATTTAACTCGTTAAAAACCGATTAAAACCGGTTAAAAACCTATCAAAACTGGTCACAATATAATTAAACTAAAAATTTTGATCTTTTAATTGAATCAAATTGGACTAACCGGCGATTTTCGATTTAATCAGATGAACTAGCCGGTCCGATTTGATTTTTAAAACAGTGGTGGGGGATGAATCATGATATATCATGGGCTATTCCAAATAAATTTGTAAATCGGCAAACTGGCCCGTGGCTGTGGCCCCAGTCTTCCCGTTTCCGTCCAGTCCGTGCATATTGTTTGGTCAATTTTATTATTTTTCTCGTTTGTTTTTTTACTGCATAGTCTCTGTCCTCTTCTTCTTCTTTGCTGATATAAGCTGTTATTAATTTTTTCTGTCAGGCTCGACTATTAAACTCAAAACACCCTTTTGCATCTTCTTCTTTCAATCTCTCCATTTGGGTAGTGCTCTTTACCTTTTTTTTTATTTCTTAAAAATATTGAGGTGTGATTGATATTTACTTGCTTGCTTTGTTATTATTGATCTTCGCTAGTCTTTTTTTTTTTTTTTTTTCCAACTCTTTGATGATTGTTCAGTAAGTGAAAGCCTTTGATAAATAACTTAGGGGTTTCAATTATTATTATTATTTTTTTAAATTCTTTAATCTTTTGCATGTGGTGTTTGATGAAATAAATTGTTTTTAGGTTCAATATATTTATTGGTGGTAATTTAAATTTTAAGAAGAATTGAATACCAGAAAGAAAGAAAAATTTTGCATAGGAAAGTTTTTTTTTTTTTTTTAACGTTGTCTAGCAAAATTTAGTAGTCAATACTCTGTATTATGCTATCAATTAAATTTTTGTGATTTAATTTGAAGGAAATACCAAAATGAAATGAACAGATTGAAGAACACTTTAGGAGATAGAATTCCTTAAACATTTATGCTTTTAGAAGTTAAAAAAAAAAAAAAAAAAGTTCATATATGATGAATATGATCTCCTTAAGTGGAAAATATACTGGCAATGGATTTGTGTTCGGTTTAATGGAATAGAATTCGTATATTTGCTGTTCGGTCTTATATCTTCTTCTATGAGATTTTCCGAGATAGTTTCAGCTCAAGGTAAGTAAATTCAGGTGTTCTAAGGTTTTCTGGCTGAGAAAATGTATAACACCATGAATAGCTAGCAAAAAGTTCAACCAGCCATCTTATCAACTTTGGATGTTGGTATTATTTGGTTTGCAATCGTTTATTTCAAGTATTCAAGAACTTGCGCATCAGCTGGATTCAGTTGTCTGTTCTTATTTTTCAATGCTGGGATGACTTTTCTCAGTATTATTGTATTATTTACTTAATTTAGGTTTAAAACAGTTTCTGTATATTTACTTTTTTAAGTACGGTTGAGTTGGCGAGCTCCTGGGATTTAATTTGTGCCTTTCTGATAGGGCTTCACCTTTCATGTAGGCTTAAGGAAACCATTTCCAGTTTTAACCCACTTTTATATTGGTCTTTAGATCATTGTTCTGCAGTACAGACTTACAGCAATTGTTCTCAGCCAAAATTCTACTTTTGCTCAAACTGTGGTTTTTCTCTGTCTTTTCTTTTTTAAATCTACCTCTCAAGAATCCCTCTTTTTTTCTTTTTTCCTCTATGAAAGTGGGATTCAGCAGCTTGAGTTCAATTTTAGTAATAATTTTTCATTTCTTTTGTAGATTGCAAATATGGCTGAGAAAATAACAGCAGACAGCATTTTCAACAACTTAGTAGAAACCCTTGCAGACAGTGTTCCAAAGCAGAAATCTGTGTCATTTTTTCAGGAAGAGACCAGTTCAGTAACTTCTCGTTTCAATCGGCTGTTTGGACGTCAGAAGCCAGTACATCATCTTCTAGGAGGTGGAAAATGTAGGATCATCGCTCTCTCTCTCTCTCTCTCTTTCTATTCAGTCCTTGTTGCTACAATACTTAATATTGTCTCACTCGTCTTTCTACCCAAAATCCGACAGCTGCTGATGTTCTCCTATGGAGGAATAAGAAGATCTCAGCTAGTGTGCTAACTGGTGCAACAACCATCTGGGTGCTATTTGAATGGCTTAATTACCATTTTCTGACTCTCGTGTTCCTTGCACTGGTTCTTGTTATGCTTGTTCAGTTTGTTTGGACAAATGCTTCAGGATTATTTAACAGGTAAGTAAAAATTATTTCTTATTTATGTTGTATGTTATATTGCATTGTTAATAACTTACTGTTATTATGTTTTGTAATAAATGTTTCATGCCAACAGATCTCCATCTAAGGTCCCCCGCTTTGTGCTACCAGAGGAGGTATTTGTCAGTGTTGGAAGATCAATTGGACTTGAGATAAACCGTGCTTTGCAGTTTCTTCAGGATGTATCATGTGGAGGAAATTTGAAACAATTTCTTGTGGTATGTTTGAAATTTTGAAGTTTTCTTAATAAACTTTTCTTTGCTGCATATTGAAAATTTGTTCCCTCTTCTTAATCCTGCAACCATCTGAATTTTGCTAGCATATTTTTGAAACATTGATGAGGGTGAGCCTTATTATGACGGTAAGATTGTGACCTGAAGGTCATGGTTTTGAGTTGTGAAACAGCCTTTCTGTTATAAAAGGCAGGGAAAGGCTGCATATGATACATTATCCACCTTCAACCCTTGTAAATTGGGGAGTCTCATGCACTAGGGATGGGCCCATGTTTCAAAATTGACTGTTGCATGTACTGGTGCTTGACCTGACACTCAATAGTGGAAAGATGTTTTCTGAGTAAAACTCTAGAATGGATATTAGGATTCTGCAATCTGTTTTTATATTTTTGAGTTGAAATTAGAAATATGTGCAGGGAACTTGGGTTTATACAATGGAGGTTAGGATGAGTAGAAACTATTGGAAATGAAATTAAGGAATAACAGGGAATTATGGGCTTGTATGGAGAAATTACAGCACTATGAACACTCACGTGAACAGTAAAATAAGATAAAATAGTTTAGGCTTCACACCTTGATGCAGGAGGCTGGAGGGCTAGTTATAAAGGGATGAATTTCAGGTTTACATGGAGACTAGGACGGGTGGGAAACTATAAGCAGAAGGTTGACGTATGTAAATAAGGGGGTCAAGATGCAAAACTAAGCAAGAATATAGAGTTATGGGCTGTTTTTGGAGCTGTGAACTACTGTGAATAATAAATGGTTGAACAGTAATATGAATAGAAAATTAAAGAAAATAGTTTAAGCTTCACAACTTTCTTGGACATCACACCCAAGATCCCATGGCATCACACCTAGGGTTCAATTGCATCACACAACTCCAGGTAGCATAATTGCTATGTTTTTTTTAATTATTTTTTATATTCAGTAACAAAGTTGAATTAAAAGCATTACAATACTAAATATTTATAGACTCAACAACTTCTAGTCCTTGAAGAACTTCAAAACGAGTTTGGTCTCCTAAAATAAACTAAAAAGGAATAAATACTTGCTAAACCTACAAAGACTATAAAATAATAAGACTTTAAACTAAACATAAAGACTCCTAAAGAAATAGAGAAGATTTTCCAGCAAAGCTAGAAAATATAAAACTGCCTTTAATACCTAAAGTAATGGGCCAGCAGCTGTATTATATAAATATACCTTTAATTATAACTCTAAAAGGGCTGAAACTACTTTATAATTTCTCCAATAAATCCCATATTAAATCTAGCCCATAATTCTAAGCTTGAAACCTTGAATTTGAAGTTTCTTGTCTTCCTATTCTCTGTTACACCTAAACTTTCTTGGACATCAAACCCAAGATCCCATGGCATCACACCTGGGGTTGAATTCCATTACACAACTCAAAATAACATAATTGCTGATTTTTTTTTATTCAATAACAAAGCTTAATTAAAAGCATTACAATACCAAGTATATATAGACTGAAACAACTCTTATGCATTGGTTATATAATCCTCATTGTGTAATCAGTAGGTAACATAAATAGTTTCCTGAGAAATGTACAGGAGCTTTCCTATTATGAACTCCCCCTCGAGCAACTAGAATTTGAACAATCAACTTCTGGCAAATGATTATGTGCCTTAGGAAAATATAATTAGAAGTGGTTATTGAAATCCAATTAATTTTTCTGGTTTGCCAATATATCCATGCAGATGGAATTTGTTTCTGTTAATTAGTGAAATCATGTTTCCCACCATATGTGTGAGAAGTGAGAATAGTTGACTTCATGTGTGTTTAAATTTAACAATTACTTTCAGCATAGCAACTCAATTCCTTGTGAACAAATGACACAAGAGTAAATTTTTGTTTCAATAAGATCATTGAGGGCATATTTAGATTGTTGTCAAAATTTGATGTTGCAACTCTTTGGGAATCTGCCTAATGATCCTAAATGAAGGAGAACACTTGGATCATCTGCATTTGCATATATTAGTTAGTGTGAATAGCATATATGGACTACCATGTCAGATATTTTGCAGGTTCACTGTTGGAATGTCACCCTACTTATCTTTTTCAAATTAGATTGAGGTTTATGAATTTTCAGTGGTAAAATGCTGATACCATGGTAAATGTTCCTGTGTGAGAATGATGGAAAACTATGTCGATAAGTAGCAAGGTCAAATGGAAGAAATGTTCTTATGAAAACATACTAGATTTAATTATAACAAATATCTAAAATTTTAATTTGGGTGTACGAGAGGATTCACTATTTGATTATTTGTTGCTGCTTGGTGATCATTTATTGCATCTACACATCTGAAACCTAGTTGTATACCTGCACATACCCCAATGAACTTTTATTGTAATTCTGTTGAATCCTAATGAACTAAAAAAGGTTCTAGTTTTCTATTGGTGATAGTTTCTTTTTTATTACAAATAATGCATGAATGTATATTAAAATGAAAACAACAATTTCTTTTTAGATTGTAGTTCAAATAATATTTGAAGGAAGAGACTAAATTCATAGAAAAGACTAGTGTTTGTACAATGTCATGCATGCATGCATGTAAAATTTTGAAATGCAAAGGGAAAATGTTTAACCATTGGGCTATCCTGTAGTGGAGTTTGGGAACTCAAAACTTTTATAATCATCTCCCATTATAAATTTCTGTTGTATCCACAAAGTAAAAAAGAGAAAAATATTTAGTATTTAGCATTAAATTTCTACTCAATGTGAAATATATTATCCATGTATTGTTATTGTCCCAATCTTATGATCTAGTTATGGCTCTATTTTAGTGGACATAAAAAATATAACTAGAGCTCATTAAGATAGATTTCTATGATCTCTTAGAGCTCGTTGGAGAAAACTCTAAGATCTCTCAGTTTTAGTGGGTGTTTGGATTAGCAGTTGAAGACTCGTGAGTCAGCAGTGACTAGTCAGCCTCCTACCACTCAATCCAAGTGTTTTGGTTAAGAAAATATTTTTGTAGTGTTTTGTATTTTTTATTTTTTTTAAACTTTCAGCATTCCAAATAAACAAAGGGGTGTTAACGACTTTATTTTTCTAGCTTTGTTTAGCACTGAGGTATACTTATTTCATTTGGAGATTGCTTTTACTATTATTTACGCATATTGCCATTTTATTCTATTAATTTCTTTTTAATGTTTGCTTTGGTTGAAAGTTTGCACACCAATTTTGTCTTTTTCTGTGTCACTATATATATATATTTTTTTAATTTTTATATCATTTTATATTTTTCTATGTTTCTAATTGAAATCAAACACTGAATTGAATGACTATTTTCTTGTGTACTTTATTGAACAATTGTATGGGTATTTATACAAGTACAACAGTTCTATTCTAGGAAGGAATCCCTACAGTACAACAGTTCTATTCTAGGGAGGAATCCCCACAAATCAGTTAGCCTATCCTACAAATCAGTAAATGATTAACTTCCTAAATATACAGCCTGTTAATTAACTTCCTATACAGTCTGTAACACTTCCCCTCAAGCTGGAGCATAGATATTAATCAAGCCCAGCTTGTTACAAAGATAATCAACTCGAGACCCGTTTAGAGCCTTTGTGAAGATATCTCCTAATTGTTCTCCTGTTTTCACATATCCTGTAGAAATCAGACCTTGCTGAATCTTCTCACGAACAAAATGACAATCAATCTCGATATGCTTAGTTCGTTCATGAAAAACTGGATTTGATGCAATGTGAAGTGCAGCCTGGTTATCACACCATAATTTAGCTGGTACTGAAACCTTAAGACCTACTTCAGAAAGAAGATGATATATCCATATTATTTCACACACAGACTTTGCCATAGCCCTGTATTCCGATTCTGCACTTGATCATGAGACAACATTCTGCTTCTTGCTTTTCCATGAAACCAAGTTCCCTCCAACAAAGACACAATAACCTGAAGTAGATCTTCGATCTTCCTTATACCCAGCCCAGTCAGCATCTGAAAAACATTCAATCTTGGTATGACCATGATTGCCATACAAAATTCCTCGCCCGGGTGCTCCTTTTAAGTAACACAAAATCTGCTCTACAGCTTTCCAGTGATCAACTGATGGACAAGACATATACTGACTTACCACACTAACTGAATAAGCAATATCTGGACGAGTTACAGTGAGATAGTTCAACTTTCCAACCAATCTCCTATATCTTTCAGGATCTTCAAACAATTCACCATCTTTTGTATGCTGCACATTAGGAACCATTAGAGTGCTACATGGCTTAGCCCCCAACTTTCCTGTCTCAGATAACAAATCAAGCACATACTTTCTTTGAGATAAGAAAATTCCTTTCTTACTCCTCGTCACTTTAACACCTAGGAAATACTTTGGTACTCCTAAATCGTTCGTATGAAATTGACTATGAAGAAAAGATTTAAGAGATGAAATACCTCTAGTATTACTACCAGTAATGACAATGTCATCTACATATACAACCAACAAGATAATACCAGTTGCAGACTGCTTGTAGAAAATAGAATGATCTAACTTACTCTTCTTCATGCCAAACTGTTCAATAGCCTGACTAAATTTTCCAAACCAGGCTCGAGGACTTTGTTTCAAATCATACAAGGATTTTCGAAGATGACAAACTTTCCCATACTCCCCCTAAGCAACAAAACCAGGTGGTTGCTCCATATATACTTCCTCTTTAAGGTCACCATGAAGAAAGGCATTCTTGATGTCTAACTGATGCAAAGGCCAATCATAGGTGGCTACCAGGGAGATAAATAACCTGACAGAAGTGAGTTTAGCAACAGGTGAAAAGGTGTCAGAATAATCAATTCCATAGGTTTGAGCATATCCCTTAGCAACAAGCCGAGCTTTCAATCGAGCAATAGACCCATCAGGATTAACTTTCACTGCAAACACTGATAGAGCGCGATGGCAACATGTTTACAAACGTCGTGCCAAAGAGTCAAAAGCTCAAGCACTTGTTTGGAACATATGGGATGATGGGGAAGCCGAATGGGAAGTCTATTAGGTATGATTAATGCAGGAATTCTGATTTATTAGGGTTGAGGGTATTTCTGTAATTTTCAGAATTGCTGGAATAGTAGGGTTTTTTATTATTGTTATTTTGCAGTCTTTATTTAGGAGTTTTAGTAGATTTAGTATGGGTTTAGTATTTCCTAGTTAGTATTAATTTGTTTTTCTAGTTGGAAAACTAGTGTAGGATTCCTAATCCAAACATGCTTTGGATTAGTTTCAACTCTATAAATACTTAGGCTTGTAACCATTATTAGGGAGCTTTTAGATTCAATAAAATAAATCCTGCATTATTGCTAAGAATTGTGTGACTCAATTCAACCCTAGGTGTGACTCCTAGACGTTCTAAGTGTGACTCTTAGAAGTTTTTTTCACCTTTTCCTTTCCTTAATCCTTGTCCAGATCTGATTTCTATAAAATCAGCCTTAGAATTTTCAATTCTAACCTTTAATTTCTAAAAAAAATTCAAAGTAGAACAGATTATCTAAACTGTCATACATCAATTTGGTATCAGAGCTTCAAGATCCTTGAAGTTATTGATTAAAACCCCGCAATAATGGTGACTAATGCTGAGCTGAATTCAAGGGTTGAGGCGATGCAAGCAACTTATGAGACAACAACTGCAGAATTGCAAACTGAATTACGTCAGTTGACTGATGGAATGAACACAACAATTAATAGGCTTGATGCATTGGAAGCTAGGATGGAGGAATTAGGGAGAATGTTTCAAGCTCACCAAAATGCTGCTCAAGTCATTTCCCAAAGACCTGCTGTATTAATTAACCAGCCACTACCAGCTCCTCATAGGAATGGTGGAGAACAACGGCAAGCTAATCAAAACCTACAAAATCAGGGACAAGATACAGCTGGAGATATCACCAAGAAAGTCAAGGTAGATGTCCCAGATTTTAAAGGCAGTGTAAATCCCACAGTATTTTCAGATTGGTTGCGTAGTATCGAGTCATACTTTGATTGGTATGATATGGATGATAATCGAAGGGTGAGGTTTGCCAAGATGAAACTAACGGGATTGGCAAAATTATGGTGGTATGGTGTTGAGAATGAATGGCAAAGAACGGGACAGCCATTAATAATAACATGGGATGAGATGAAGACTAAATTAAAAGAAAAATATATGCCTTTTAACTATCTTCCAAAGATGAGGGAACAGTTGTATGCATTAAGACAAGGCAGCATGTCTGTTGCTGAATATATGCAAAAATTTGAAGAATTAACACTTCGTAGCCAAATTGTGGAAGACTCTCTGCAAACTATGGCGCGGTTCAAAGCTGGTTTACGAATGGACATGAAGAAGGAATTGTTTAGGCAGCAACTAACATCTTTAGACCATATATATCATGTGGCCCTTGATGTAGAAGAAAGTTTGAACCAACCCACAAACAGGAAAATTGGATTTCAAGCAGTTGAAGCAGCAACTAAAAGAGGATTTGGGGTAAATCGCAGCAATAAACTTACTACTTCACAACCACCTAATCGTTTCATCAACTCAAAACCTGCTTCCTCCAATGTTACAAATGCAAAAGGCAAAGGTATTGAATGCTTTAAATGCGGGGAAATTGGACACATGGGATATCAATGTCCAAAGAAATAGAACTTGCACATAGGAGAAGAACTCATGGATGAAGACTTATCACAAGAAGATTACGAAGACAATTTGGGCGACTTTGGAAATTACGTGGATGATGATCTACAAGATGAAGGCATTGATTACACATTACTTTCAGTGGTGAGACGCATTTTAGCCACTCCAAAGGTGGAAGAAGAAGAAGATTGGCGGCGCACTTCAATATTTCAGACCTTGGTTCGTTGCGGTGATCAAGCAAAGAAGTTAATCATTAATGGTGGAAGTTGCATGAATGTGGTATCGACCTCTACGGTCGAGCGTCTGAATCTCATAACCGAACCACATCCACATCCTTATAAAGTGGCTTGGATCAACAACTCCACTATCCCAGTAACTCGTCGCTGTCTTGTTACTTTTAAATGTGGCGGTTATAGTGATTCTATACTTTGTGATGTTGTTCCAATGCAAGTGGCTCATATTCTTCTTGGTTGACCATGGCTTTATGATCGAAATGTGAATCATAAAGGAAAAGAGAACACCTATTCTTTTTCCATTGGAAAGAAAGCCTTTGTCCTGAAGCCGATGAGCTCTCTTGATATTAGGAAGTATGCGCAAAGCTATCCATCCTCAACCAAATCTCAAAATGAAGGTCAGAAGAAACAACTCCATATTTTAACCAAGAGATGGTTTGAAGTGGAAAGTAAAGATACCAAAATTATGCTAGCTGTTATTGCAAGGGAAGTGAAGGAAACAGCAGCTGAAACAGTCCCAAAATTGCCCCCAGAAGTGACTAATTTATTACAGGATTTTTCTGATGTAGCACCAGAAGAATTGCCTAACAAGCTTCCTCCTTTACGCACTATACAACATGCAATTGATCTCGTTCCAGGGTCTCAATTGCCAAACCTACCAGCCTATCGTATGAGTCCTAGCGAGCACGAAGAGCTTAAAAGGCAAGTGGATGTGCTACTTTCAAAGGGGTTTGTTCGTGAAAGCATAAGTCTGTGTGCTGTCCCTGCTTTACTCACACCAAAGAAAGATGGTAGCTGGCGCATGTGTATTGATAGCTGAGCCATTAATAAAATAACTGTGAAGTACAGGTTTCCTATTCGTCGTCTTGATGATATGCTTGATGTCATGGTTGGTTCTACTATCTTTTCAAAAATAGATCTAAGGAGTGGATATCATCAACTACGAATTAGGCCCGGTGACGAATGGAAGACTGCATTCAAGACCAAGGATGGCCTTTACGAATGGTTAGTCATGCCATTTGGCCTCTTTAATGCACCGAGTACTTTCATGAGGTTTATGAATCAAGTCCTTCAACCTTTCATTGGTCGCTTTCTTGTTGTATATTTTGATGACATTCTCATATATAGCAAGACTAAAGAAGAACACCTCTCTCATCTATAACAAGTCTTGAGAGTTCTTCGGCGTGAGGAGCTCTATATTAATTTGAAGAAGTGTTCTTTTATGACCTCAAGCGTTGTGTTTTTGGGATTTGTGGTATCTTCAAGGGGCGTAGAAGTGGATGGTGATAAAGTTAAAGCTATTCAAGAATGGCCAATTCCTACTACTTTGCAAGAAGTTCGAGGGTTCCATGGTTTGGCAACATTCTATAGGCAATTCATAAGAAATTTCAGCACTATAATGGTGCCTATTACCAACTGTATGAAGAAGGGTCAATTTGAGTGGACCAAGGAAGCTTCTAAAGCCTTTGAAGAAATCAAGAAGAGGATGACTAAAGCTCCTGTTTTAAAGCTGCTTGATTTTTCTAAAGTGTTTGAAGTAGCTTGTGATGCTTCTCAAGTAGGCATTGGAGGAGTATTAAGTCAAGAAGGCCACCCTATTGCTTATTTTAGTGAGAAATTAAATGAGGCAAAGCAAAAATATTCAACTTATGACAAGGAATTCTATGCTGTTGTTCAGGCTCTTCGGCATTGGCGTTATTATTTAATTTCTAAGGAATTTGTTTTGTATTCTGACCATGAAGCCCTAAAGTACATCAACTCCCAAAAGAAGTTAAATTTTCGCCACGACAAATGGGTTGCTTTCTTGCAGGAATATTCTTTTGTGATCAAGCATATAGCTGGAGTGGAGAACAAGGCAGCAGATGCACTTAGTCGAGTGATGCTAATTCTTACGTCAATGGCAATTCAAGTTGTGGGCTTTGAGTTACTTAAAGACAATTATCCAACTTGCAAGGATTTTAGCATTATATATGTAGATTTATTGACTGGACAGCATGTTAATTATCCAAATTTTTCACTGCATGATGGATATCTCTTTAGAGGGACACAACTATGTGTGCCTAATACTTCTCTACGTAAAGAGATGATTCAAGAATTGCATTCTGGTGGGGCAGCAGGCCATTTTGGACAAGATAAGACCATTGCTATGGTGGAAGATCGATTTTATTGGCCTAGCATGAAGTGCGATGTTGCTAGGTGTAGGATTTGTCAACTATACAAGGGCAAGAAGAAAAATACAGGTTTATATACCCCATTACCTATACCACATGCTCCTTGGCAAGATTTAAGTATGGATTTTGTACTTGGGTTGCCAAGAACTTTGAGGGGTCATGACTCCATATTTGTGGTGGTTGATCGCTACTCTAAAATGGCTCATTTCATTCCTTGTACGAAGACCGCTGATGCACTTCACATTGCTAAACTCTTCCTCAATGAAGTTGTTCGACTTCATGGATTACCAGCAACAATTGTTTCAGATCGCGATTCCAAGTTTATGAGCTATTTTTGGAAATCTTTGTGGAGGAGGTTAAATACAAAACTGAAATTTTCTTCCTCATTTCATCCCCAAACAAATGGACAAACTGAGGTAATTAATAGGAATTTGGGTGATCTCCTTCATTGTTGTGTTGGTGACCATGTTCGTAATTGGGATCAGATTCTTCCTATTGCTGAATTTGCTTATAACAGCTCCTTCAATCGCAGCACAGGGCGCAGTCCTTTTGAGATCGTTACTGGGGCTATTCCGCGAAAACCAATTGACTTGGTTTCTTTGCCTATTGACAGTCGTCCTAGTATTGAAGCTGAAGCTTTTAGTAGGCACATCAAGGATATACATGATGATGTTCGAAGGCGGACTGCCATAAGCAATAAGGGATACAAGGCACATGCTGATTTAAAATGCAGATTTGCTGAATTTCAAGAAGGTGACATGGTGATGGTTCGAATTAAGCCTGAACGGTTTCCTTAAGGTGTTTTCAAGAAACTTCATTCAAGGAAGATGGGTCCTTTCAAGATTTTAAAGAGAATAAGCTCAAATGCTTATGTTCTTGAGCTTCCTCAAGACATGAATATCAGTAATATTTTCAATATTGAAGATCTTACTTCATATCATGGTCATGATGATAATGATTATGTGCATAATCAAGAAGTAGCTAGGCTCCCTCCATTACCTCGTCTAAAAGAAAAAATAGAAGTTATTGTTGACTATCAAGTGGTTTCTACTAGAGGAGGTGGTTATCAAAAGTTTTTGGTCAAATGGGTGGGTCGTCCACATTCTGATTGTACTTGGATAACCGAAGAAGAACTACAAAGGCTTGATCCAGACCTTTATGATCATTTTCATGCTTTTAACTCGACGGGGTTGAGTTCTTTAAAGCCAGGGAGAAATGATAGAGCACGATGGCAACATGTTTACAAACGTCGTGCCAAAGAGGGTTCAAAAGCTCAAGCACTTGTTTGGAACATATGGGATGATGGGGAAGCTGAATGGGAAGTCTATTAGGTCTAATTAATGCAGGAATTTTGATTTATTAGGGCTGAGGGTATTTCTGTAATTTCTAGAATTGCTGGAACAGTAGGGTTTTTTATTATTGTTATTTTGCAGTCTTTATTTAGGAGTTTTAGTAGATTTAGTATGGGTTTAGTATTTCCTAGTTAGTATTAATTTGTTTTTCTAGTTGGAAAACTAGTGTAGGATTCCTAATCCAAATATGCTTTGGATTAGTTTCAACTCTATAAATACTTAGGCTTGTAACCATTATTAGGTTGCTTTCAGATTCAATAAAATAAATCCTGCATTATTGCTAAGAATTGTGTGACTCAATTCAACCCTAGGTGTGACTCATATACCTTCTAAGTGTGACTCTTAGAAGTTTTTTTCACCTTTTCCTTTCCTTAATCCTTGTCCAGATATGATTTCTATAAAATCAGCCCTAGAATTTTCAATTCTAACCTTTAATTTCTAAAAAAAATTCAAAGTAGAACAGATTATCTAAATCTGTCCTACATCAAACACCCACTTACAACCTATAGCTTTCTTGCCTACAGGTAAATCCATCAAAGCCCATGTACCATTCTTCTCTAAGGCATTCATTTCTTCAATCATAGCATTGTGCCACCCAAGATGAGAAAGGGCCTCTTGAATAGTCTTAGGAATAGACACAGAATCAAGAGATGCAATAAAAGAACAAGATGAGGGAGACAAATGTTTGTATGACACAAAGGAGGATACAGGATACGTACACTTTCGTTTTTCTTTACGGCGAGCAATAGGAAGATCATCTTTAGAAATTGGTTCTGGTTCTGATGGCACAGGGACAGGATCAGGTGAGATTGGATCTGACGACGAAGGAGCAGGTTTAGGACATGAATCCAAAGTGGGTGGTTGCCGAGAGTAAACCTGTACTATTGGTGGTTTAGGCCTAGCAGAAATAGAGTTAACAGGTTGTGAAACAGTATAGATTAACAAATCATCCTCCTCCCCCTGACTAGGATAAGTGGTGATCGGAAAGAAAGGTATGTTTTCCTGAAAAGTAACATCAGCAGACACAAGATACCTTTGAAGAGTGGGACTGTAACATCTATAACCTTTTTGAACACAAGAGTACCCAAGAAAAACACATTTCAAGGATTTGGGATCTAGCTTGGTAACCTGAGGACGAACATCCCGAACAAAGTAAGTACACCCAAAGACCCTAGGCTCAATAGGAAACAATGGTTTATTTGGAAACAGAACATGATAAGGAGTCTTACCCTGAAGAACAGATGATGACATACGGTTAATTAAGAAGCATGCTGTGGAAACAACATCAACCCAAAAAGGTTTGGGAACCTTCATTTGAAATAACAAAGCCCTAGCAGTTTCAAGAAGGTGTCTATTTTTCCGTTCAGCAACTCCATTCTGAGATGGTGTATCTACACAAGAAGTTTGATGAAGAATACCATGTTGAAGCATGTAAGTTTGAAAGGATTTTGATAAATATTCCTTAGCATTATCACTCCTCAATATTTGAACAGAAGCATTAAATTGAGTTTTAACTTCAGCACAGAATGCAGAAAAATGAGAAAACACCTCAGAACGATTTTTCATTAAAAATAACCATGTCATTTGAGAAAAATCATCAATAAAAGTAACAAAATACTTAAATCCAGTTTTAGACTCAACAGGACAAGGACCCCAAACATCGGAATGAACAACCTCAAACGGAGCACTAGCTCGTTTATTGATTCTAGGACTCGAACTAAGACGATGGTGCTTCGCAAATTGACAAGACTCACAATCTAATGAAGACAAACTCTTAAATTGAGGACAAATTGCTTTAACACATAGAGGGAAGGGTGGGCCAACCGACAATGTATTTCAAAAGGTGTTAAAACTCCAGAACAGGCTACGGATTTTGGAATTAGTGTATCAAGGATGTAGAGACCACCAGATTCATGTCTTTTACCAATAATCTTCTTCGTCGTAAGATCCTGAAATAAGCAGTAGTCAGGAAAAAATATGACACAACAATTAAGGGTACGAGTAAGTTTACTGACAGAAATCAAGTTGAAGGACAATTGAGGTAAACTAAGAATAGATGACAAAGAAAGTGATGGTGTTGGTTTTATCGTGTCGGAACCAATAACATAAGATGTTGAACCATCGGCTAAAGTAACAGGTGAGGTAGATTTAAGTGACTTAAATGTAGAAAATAGTTTTAAATTACCTGTCATATGATCTGTAGCACCAGAATCAATGACCCACTCTGAAGAAGAGGAAACAAGACATGTATTAGGTTTACTTGATTCAACAAGGGCAGTAACTGGTGTGGATTGAGTTTTCAATGATTCTTGATACTGAGCAAATTTGGCATACTCATCTGCAGATATCATAATAGACTTTTCAGAAGTATCTGTGGTGGATACAATATGAGCAGACTGAGGTCTCTTATTTTGCAACTTCTTGCAATCCCGCTTCATATGTCCAGGCTTATGACAATAGTGACACACTATCTGTCCTAACTCTTGCCCACGAGTATTATTATTTCTGTCATAATAGCCTGTCTTCTCATAAATACTATTTCCCATCCCCTTACTATTGTTACTACTCCTGTATTGCTGTCTTCCAGAGCTAGTCATATTATTGCGACTAACAAGTGCACTAGTTTGAACAAGTGAGGGTGGAGAATTCTCTGTACGCAGGACTCTACTAAAAGCATCTTCTAAGGAAGAAATCTCTTCACTAGAAAGGACCTGAGATTTAGCTATCTCGAAATCAGAAGGAAGACCAGCTAGGAAGCTCATAACAGCCATCTTTTCTCGTTGAGTTTGTTGAACGATGATATTAGTACTGAATGGAAGCAACATATTCAGTTCTTCATATGTCCTCTTGAAATCCATGAAATAACCAGTGAGAGATTTATCACCTTTTTCTGCTTTGTAAAAGGCTTTGCATATATCATAGATGCGAGAAATATTTCCCTTTCCAGAATAAAAGAATTCTAAATAATTCATCAATTCTTTGACCGTCCCACAATGAGTGACCATACCAACCACTTCACTATCAATGGAATTACGTATTTGTAGAAACAAACGAGCATCTTCTCTTATCCAAGTCTTTTTCGAATCCCCAGTTGGAGGATCTTCAGTCAAATGATCATCCATAGCAATACTCAATAAATATAGTTTAACAGTTTTACTCCAATCCAAATAATTTTGTTTACCATTAAGCTTATGTTCAGTGATTTTTGACATCACCAGAACCGCATAAACAACAACAGTTTTTTTCTCATCCATAATTTCTCAAAATCAATGCAAAGGACAGACAGCAAATGCTGGAACCACACAAAACCAGAATACAAATTTTGCCAAACACAACTGAACCTGGATGAATAGAGATCCCACACTAGAGAGATGCAGACCCAACTAGGTGTACGAAACAAAGGGATGGAGCAAGACGAACTCAACGAGACAGACAGGAGGTTATTCCAGCCAGGGACGCGCCGTCACGTGCCAGCGCGTGGTACTGTAGCAGATAGCTTCTGTCGGCATGTGCAGCTCACACGCAGGGATTCTGACCATCGGACTTGGAGGAGATGCTGATCGGCGGGGCGCGCTCCTCCTGGGACAGGTGGTGACAACGGACAATGGCTAGAAATTGGAAACCCAGAAATCGCAAGCCTACTGTTTGAAAAAAAAAAATTCCCAAATTTCCCAAAATTAATTTCTACAGCAAACCCTAAATCAAAACAGCTCTGATACCATGAAATCAAACACTGAATTGAATGACTATTTTCTTGTGTACTTTATTCAACAATTGTATGGGTATTTATACAAGTACAACAGTTCTATTCTAGGAAGGAATCCCTACAGTACAACAGTTCGATTCTAGGGAGGAATCCCCACAAATCAGTTAGCCTATCCTACAAATCAGTAAATGATTAACTTCCTAAATATACAGCCTGTTAATTAACTTCCTATACAGTCTGTAACACTAATCTTATATAAAATTTATTTTTTTATTAATTTAATGTTAATATATATATATATATATATATATATATATATATATATATATATATATATATATATATATATATATATATATATATATAAAATCAAATAAAATCTTATTTATATAAATTATTGTAAGTGTCCTTATTTAATCATCCAGCCACAACTTTCACTGCCGAATTACCAAATGCTATATGATCAATTATAACTGCTAGATGCTGGCTGTTAGCTGCTAACCATTCATAATTGACTACTTATTGCTACTGCTAAACTAAATTGGCCCTTGGTAATTCAAATCTTGTTGAAAATTCTGCTTACTTTTCATTTTCTTAACGTTTAAATACAAGCAAGTGATAGAAAATAATTGCCTACAACAGCTAAGGAAAAGTGTCAACCACAATTGAAGGAACCTAATCCCATGTTTATAGGAATTTATAGGAATCCTAGAACTGAAAAAAAAAAACTAGGATAAAACTGAACACTAAGTAGACAACTAAAATAAAACTGAACACTAAATATCAAATGTTGTTTTGATCTAAGCCTAGTCATTTGAGCTCCTAACATTTATCTTTTAGCATTAAGTTGGTACATGTGATAGAAAACTTATTTACTCTTTTTTAATCCCCTTGGCAGCTCCATCTTGAAGTTCGCTTTGCTTAGAGTTTATACGTACGTATATTGGATTTTTTTACTTGTTACTCTTGATGATGACCAGTTGATTCCTGTAAGGAATTCTCTCAGGTTGTAGCTAGCTTGTGGGCAGCTGCTGTCATTGGGAGCTGGTGCAATTTCCTAACTGTCATGTATATTGGTGAGTGTGCGCCAACTATTATTATGACAAAGTAATTCAGATTTTATATATGGGTTTCTGCTTTTATGCACTAATAATTTTTCTTATTCTTCATGTAAAAAAAAAAAAAAAAAAGAATTTATAAAGCAAACTATAAATAATTATTGATTACATTTTTCCTGTGAAGTGCTCACACACCTTCAATGTGAGATATGTAGCATTAGCACTTACTAGATAGGTCCATATGCTTGACATGCATCTATTTTAGAGACATTGAACAAAGTGTAACGAAAACAATTAGAGAAAAATGTCCAACATGTGTCCAACACACATTTTATATGTCGAACACATTACATTTTGTGGGTTTTTTTAATAAGAAATATTTTTTTATGCATATTAATTGAAATAAAATATAACATTACGTTATTAAGTGGTAGAACTTAAGTTGGGAGTTGGCACCTTAAATCCTATTTAAAAAAAAAAAAAAAAAAGTGGAAATAAGGTAGATAAATTCTCTTTATGATTACTAATTAGATAGTCTGTTAATTCATTATGAATTAGGAAGTAAGATTTGTTGATGGATACATTTAAGTTCGACATCAATAAGAATCATGTTATTACAAATCATGGATGAAACTTCTTCCCTCTTGCAATAGATGGACTTTTTCTTAACCTTATGAACGAATCTTTTATTTCCTTTCCTTATTTTTTTTTTCATCTATGCTTTTCTAGTGTACACTTTGATTTTTAAATAGAATACTAAAAATATTATTACTCTTGATGAAATGAAATATTTAATTGAAGATCATTTTACAAAATTGAAGATGCATTCTATTGGATGGCTTTTGTATGCTTGTGGATTACATTTGTATGATTTTTTTTTTTCGATTCATTATAGCATATGATGAATGATCCATGTATAATCATTTTACTAGGTCTCAAATGGGCCTCAATTTTTTCATTTGGAAATTTTATTCAGAAAGATTAAATGCAAGAATTGATCACTGGTTCTAATTGGACAATGAAGAATTATTTTTGTATAATTATTATGTCTTTAACAAAAACTATGTAGAAAGAAAACTACAAACATTTATTTCAACATTGAGGCTGAATGTAGAGTTCAATTATCTTTGTGGCATATTCTGGTTTTGAAAGCTCTCTTGTTTCTTTTAAGGGTTCGTTGCTGCTCACACTTTGCCAGTCCTGTACGAGAGATACGAAGATCAAGTAGACGACTTTGTGTATAAATTACTTGAACAGCTACAGGGTCACTATCGAAATCTAGATTCTGGTCTCCTCAGTAAGATCCCAAAGGGAAGGCTCAAGGGGAAGAAGCATGAATAGATTAATTGGCGACATACTTTATATCTAATGGTGTGTTTTTTTGTTTTGTTTTGTTTTTTTTTTTTTAATCTAGTTGGATATTAGACTATTACTCTAGAAAATGCTATGGTATCATTCATGTTAAGTGATAGGTTACATGATACAAATAAAACTTATCCCATTGTTTTAGCTGAAGCCAAAAAGCTTTCTCAATCTACAAAAACTGGTACTTCTCATTCTTAAGCAATTGATGACACAATGAAGAACCCTTTAGAAAAAGATAGCAAATAACAAATTGAAGGTGAAACGGTCACTACAATGCACGTGCAAACCACCTCGATTGATGGATGATTTTGTGATTCCTTGAATGGGAGAGAGTTATGATTTGTTATTCACTTTTGTCAGTTTCTTAAGAATGAATTATATATTTAAGCTATGTATGTAAATAGGAGACATAATGAAAATAAATGTCACATCAGTTCTTTTCCCTTCTCTTCTCTCTCTCTCTCTCTCTTTTTGATTTTTTTTTCTATTATGGAGCAATCCCTGGCTATAAGAGGGCATATTCTATCATTTTGGTGCTTTCATTGAGAGTTTCTACCATCGATGGAAGAGTAACTACAACAAGAAGCTTCTCAAATCGAATCCCTCACAAACGTTTGTTTTGCCATGGAAGCTTGTTTAGAAGCCCTTACTAATTCGAAGTCTATCTCCACCACCTTTTAACCATCTAGTCTCCTTGGTCCATCACCAGGTGCTAGTATCTCTTTTGTTCCTTTAGATTCAACCAAGCACACTTCAATCCAACATCTCAAATCCATTAAACTTGAATTACCAAAGTTTGACGGTACTAATCCTGACCAGTCGACTTTCTGTGCTGACTAATTTTTTAATCTTCACAATACTTCTAATTATCTCCGTTTACAAATTATGGTATCTTATTGTGAGGATATTGCGTCCATATGGTACCAATGGATGCAAGCCAACGAATTATTTAGATCTTGGAAAGAATTTCTTATTCAATTCAAGGAACGTTTTGGACCTTCGGTGTATGAGGATTATTAAGGATAACTGGCTAAATTGATGCAAACTTAGTCCATAGTAGATTACCAAGCTTCCTTTGAATATTTACCTGATAAAGTAACAGGTATTCAAGAATATCTTCTTATCAGTTTTTATATAAACGGCCTTACATCGAAGCTTTGACGTGAGCTTTTTGTGGCTCGACCAACTACCCTCTTATAAGCTATGGCATTATCCCGCCTTTATGAACAAAAATATGATGATATTCGCTCTATAGCTTCTTGTATCCCATCCAAATCAACTACTCCACCACCTAAAAACCTACAATTCCTTTTCTACCTACACCAACTACACAACCCAAACCAACCTTACCTAACAAAACCTCCAGTCTTACCTCTGCCTCTACTCTACCCATAAAATGCCTCACTCCTTCTGAACTTCAACGTAAATGAGCTAAAGGCCTTTGTTATAATTGTGATGAAAAATATACCCCCACTCACTGTTGTAAGAGTCGCTACCTCCTACTATTGGGCACTGATGATGTTGAGGACAACCTCCCTACTACTGCACTTGATACCCCTCCTGAAGATTATGATGATATCTTTGAAATCAGCTTGCATGCTCTTGCTAGCCAATCTAATCCTCGTTCCTTATGAGTTCTAGGCATCTATGGTCCACACATGTTTTGGTGTTAATTGATAATGGCAGCACCTATAATTTCATCCAAGAGATAGTGGTAGATCATCTTGGCTTACCTGTTTTCCCTATCAAACCATTCAAAGTCATGATCGGTAACGGAGAATTTTTTCTTTGTCAGAAGAAGGCTTCCTCGATGGCATTGCAATTACGGGATACCAAATTTTCTATCGATCTTTATGTGGTTCAAATCAAGGGTGCAAACATTGTTTTGGGTATACATTGGTTGCAAACGCTTGGGCTTATTTTACATGATTATAGTAAGCTCACAATGCAATTTAATTAGAATGGTCACCAAGTCCAATTAAATGGGTCAACTTATTTTGAACCCCAGCCTATCTCTTTTAATCAATTAACTGCCTCTCTTTTGAACGACACCGTCTTAGAGATGTTTTGTCTCTCTCTCTTGCATCACACTCTCATTCCACCTAAGACACTCATTCTTCTCCACAGCTGCCCAATGTTTCTCATTGTTCTACTACTATTTGATCTATTTTGCAAGATTATGCTCATGTCTTTGCCATTCCCAGGGGTCTTCCGCCACTTCGTTTTATTAATCATCACATTTTTTTGGAACCAAGGGTTAATGTTCAACCTTATCGTTATCCACATTTTCAAAAAGATGAGATGGAAAATTTGGTTCAAGAGATGCTCGACTAGGAGGTTATTCGTCATAGTCATAGCACACTTTCTCTTCACCAGTTTTGTTGGTTAAAAAGAAGGATGGTTCTTGGTGCTTTTATGTTGACTATCACGCCTTAAATGCTGCTACTATCAAAGATCGATTCCCTATTCCAACAGTTGATGAATTATTAGACAAATATATGGCGTAACTCTCTTTTCTAAGCTTGATCTTCGCTCTGGTTATCTTTAAATTCGAGTCCAGCATAAAGACATTCCTAAAATGGCATTTTGCACACACAGTGAACACTATGAATTCCTTGTTATGCCATTTGGGTTGACAAATGCTGCATCCACATTCCAAGCTGCAATGAATAAGGTTTTTCACCCTTATCTTCATCAATTCATCATTGTTTTTTTTTACGACATTTTAGTGTATAGTTCCATAGAATCAGAACATACTGAGCACCTTTTTGTTGCCTTCAAGTGCCTCCAAGATCACCCCTACTTTGTCAATGGCAACAAGTGTACCATTGCTTAAACAACTATTGACTACCTTGGGCATATTGTGGGTAATGGCACTGTTGCAGCTGATCCTTCAAAATTAGAAGCTATGAGGAATTGGCCTATCTATACAGTGAAGCAACTCCGAGGGTTTTTAGGCCTCACTGGTTATTACCGTCACTTCATCAAAGGTTATGCTTCTATTGCAGCACCTCTTACTAACCTCCTTTGCCAAAACAAATTCTAGTGGACTACTGGTGCTACTCAAGCATTTAATGCCCTTAAACAGGCCATGTTAACCATCCCTATTCTACGCCTTCGGATTTCACCAAATTATGTCATAGAGATAGATGCATCTACAATTGGTGTTGGTGCTATCCTAATGCAAGAGCATCACCCTCTCTCTTATTTCAGTAAGAAGTTTGGACCTCAATTGGCTGCTGGATCTGCTTATCTACGTGAGTTTTATTCTTTAACTGAATCTATATTAAAGTGGTGACGGTATCTTCTTGGCCAGCCATTCATTATATGAACGGATCACAAAAGCCTTCGTGATTTATTGGCTTAGGTCATTCAAACACCAGAGCAACAGTATTATCTCCAAAAGTTATTGGGTTTCAAATTCACCATTGAATACAAAATCGGCTCCCAAAACACTATAGCTAATGCTCTCTCTCGATCAATGGATGATTTTGACATTAAAGCTCAATTTTTTGCAGTAATCAATCCCATTTTTTCTATTTTGGATGACATTCACAATGAGCACACATCCAACATTGAGTTTCAAGTGATTAAATAGTAGATCAAGCCCTTCTTCCCAAAGATGATTATGAGTATAGAGATGGCCTTTTATTTTACAAAGGAAAAATCTGGTTGCCCTCATCTTCTACTATCCGCTCACAATTAATTCATGAATTTCATGAAACTCCTATTGCAGGACATGCTAGAGTCTTGCGTACTTTAGCTTGAATTGGTGCTAATTTTTATTGGTCCTCTCTTTGCAAAGATGTTAAAGAGTATGTCACACAATGTGCTGTCTGGGATTCAACTGCACCACCTTTGGGACTCCTGCAACCTTTACCAATTCTAGCTGAAGTGTAGGAAGATCTCTCACTTAACTTCATTACTAGGTTGCCTAAATCGAATGGATTCATTGCTATACTTATTGTTGTTGACTGTTTAACTAAATTTGCTCATTTTGGTGGTTTACCAACCAATTATATGACATCTTCTGTTGCTGCTCTCTTTTCGCATATGGTTGTCTGTTTACATGAATTAGCCAAGTCCCTTCTTTCTGATAGAGACTCCATTTTCCTCAGCAAATTTTGGAAGCATTTATTCAAATTAAATGGTACCACTCTTCGAATGTCCTCTGCCTATCACCTTGCTACAAATGGCCAAACTGAAGTTCTCAACCGTTGTCTTGATGATTACTTACAAGTTTTTGTATTTGATACACTAAAGACATGGGCTAATTTACTTTATTAGGCAGAATACAGTTATAATACAGCTCATCATTCATCCATTAATATGTCTCCCTTTGAAGCTCTTTACGGACGTGAGCCCCATTCAATCCCAACTTATATTAATGGCAGTACCCCAATTGAAGCACTAGAAACAACATTGCTTAGAGGACATGAAGCTCTTTGTCTCTTAAAAACTTTTCTCTTACATGCTGAAGAATGAATGAAAATTCAGGCAAATAAACATAGAAGGGATTCTCACTTTGATGTGGGTTCACTGGTCTTAGTCTAATTACAACCATATTGCCAAGCCACTATTGCTTTAAGGGTCAATCAGAAACTAAGTTCTCACTATTTCGGTCCTTTGCGCATATTGGAACACATTGGACTAGCTGCTTACGGTCTCCAACTACCTGAAGGATGTTGTGTTCTTCCTGTTTTCCATATATCTAAGCTGAAGCAATTCAAAGGACCTGCAGATAATGTCCAAGTTTTTATTCCAGCCCTTACACATGACAATTAGTTCCTGCCCATTCCTTTGGCCATTTTAGCTCACCGTTGCATCCTTCGCTAGAATTGTACCATTCCTCAAGTTTTAGTTCAATGAAGACATCATCCTCTTGGAGAAGCCACTTGGGAAGGTTTCTCCTCTTTGGTTGCTGCCTATCTTATGCTTGACCTTAAGGACAAGGTCCACTTTATAAAGGGAGGCAATGATACAAATCAAACTTATCCTATTGAATTAGATGAAGCCCAAAAGCAATTAAAAGGCTGGGCCCTTTCTCAATCTACAAAAACTGGTGCTTCTCATTCTCAAGCAACTGATGACACAATGAAGAACCCTATAGAAAAAGATAGCTCAGCAAATAACAAATCGAAGGAGAAATGGTTACTGCAATGCATGCGCAAACCACCTTGCTGGTTGGATGATTTTGTGATTCCCTAAATAGGACAGAACCATGATTTGTTATTCACTTTTTTTAGTTTCTTAGGAATGAATTATATATTTAAGCTATGTATGTAAAAGGGAGAGATAAGGAAAAAAATATCACATCAGTTCTTTTCCCCTCTCTTCTCTCTCTCTTTCTCTTTTTGATTTTTTTTCTATTTCGGAGCAATCCCTAGCTATAACAGGGCAAATTCTATCATTACATCAAAATCTGGCTCTAGAAAATATCTGGTAGAATAGATTATTATATTAGATTGGAAATCATCTATCAAATTTATATATCTTCACTATGACAGGAGTTATATAGCCACCATTGCCATGAATTGTAAATTGGTTCAGTGATGAATTATAAATTGGTTCTTGTTAGGGAAATTAGAGTTGTAAGCGCAACAATAGAAAAAGAGAAAAAATAACACAAATTTTTATGTGGTATATTATCTCAGTAGAGCTAAATTCATAATCCCTTGAAGTGGGTAATCCACTAAATCTACTGCATTTTTGAATTGACAAAATTAAAAATCTTCTTATAATGTCATCACTAAGATATTCTATCCATATACATTATGGCACACTTTTCAACAATCATTACTACTGCATAAAAGTTTCAATTCAACTATTGACTAAAAGTCAATTACATATTTAGGCAAAAGCCAAAAACCTCTCTTATTTTCTTATTAATAATATTATTCACTATCAATCTTAACTCAATAAAAATTCTTCCTCAACTAGGGAAAACATTAAAAATAAGAATTCTACTCTACACAGGAAATAATTCTCCACTCATTTGAGGAACACAAGAAAAAGAGGAAAGAAAAAGATGAGAGTGAGAGTGATGAGAATCCATATGCCTTGAAAGAATTCCACAAATACATACAAGTTAAATATTTCAAGAAGGTTCTTCAAGGTTGTCATTTCTATCGAGATAGCTTACAAAGGCATGCAATACAACCATTGTGCATGATTGATGGATTATTCAAGAAGAAAATAAGGTTGTATGAAATTTCCTATAAATCAATCAAGGATATTTGGATAATGAGATTTGCATACGGATCCAATTGTATTCAAAGAAACTTCAAGGGCTTAATCAATCTATTTAAGCTCAATGTTAAGATGAAGAGACCAAATTACATTCCTATTTGCTTGGGCCTAATTTATTGAAGTGTTTACAAGGCTGCCATTTTTCATTCAAATTGGACAATTCATATTTGGGCTTTTCAAATTCAATTTATCATATTTTATTTAGTGTTTGGACTGCCTATGTTATGTATATAGCCCAAAAGTTGTTTAAACTACTTTAGTTTCATGTTTTAATTAGTTTTGGACCTATTTTATATTAAGTCAAACGCTCATCTGAATTTTATAGTTTAATTAATTAGATTTTAGTTTCTAGTTAGGAAATAGTTTCTCTTATATAGGAAGGATTCCTAACTTGTTTTAGAATTCAGTTCTAATTTAGAATTCAGTTCTAACTTAGTTATTATTTAGGAATTAGTTTCTAATTAGGAATCTTCAATCCTTGTATAGGAATACTTCCTAGTCCTTAGCTGATTCTAACTAAGGGGTTGAGCCTTTATATAAACTCAACTACTCATGTAAAATTAAATGAAGTATTTGATCAATAAATTCAGTTTTCTTAAGAGTGTTATCTCTTGTTTTTTATTCTTGCTTGAATCAAATTTATATAATTAAAACTAATTACTTTGTGCATATTTATTCCAGGGTTCTCTTTTCATGAGTTGATATTGTGTTGCAGAGACCATCATCTAAAGGTGATCATACTCTAAGGTACTCTATCACGAGTTGGATTTGGGTCACAGACTTGGGAAAACCTAGTTCAGCTTTCTAATGAGTTGCTTTTGAGCGTAAAAATATTGGATCTCAAGTTTAATATACTTGGGATTCGTATTAGTTTGGTATCAGAGCTTAGGCTATAAATCAGGTTATATCTCCTCGTTTCGTTTGTATATTCCATTTTCATATGTTTTTCTTGTTTCCGTCTATTTTCATTTTTATTAAATTCCTTTGTTTTTACTTTGTTAATTTTGTTTGCGATTGTTTCAGGTATTAAAAAAAAATCCTAAATCATCTTCTTTAGTTTGTCTTTGTTTTTTGTCCTTTCGTGTTTCCGTTTTGTTCCTTTCAATCTTTGTGTTTCATCAAAATTCAAGTGTTGGTAGGTCAAATTCATTCATACTTGCCTCAAGAACTAATTCGAATTCAAGAAGAAGAAAGTGGAGGATTCGTCCATCACAAGCTTGAAGACTTCAATTTAGTTTGGCTTCTTGTTTTTGATCTTCAACTTGTTTGTTAATTTTATTGTTTGTTTTTTCATTTCATTGCTGCAAAAAAAAATCAAAAAAAAAAAAAAGAAGGAAAATTCATCCAAAAAGAAAAGGAGAGGCAAAAAGTGTTGAAATATGACTTTTTGGAGTATTTATAGAAATTATTTAGTTTCTAGAGTGAAGAGGACAAGAAAAAAAGTTGATTTTCAAGATTGTACAAGGAGAATCAAAGATTTAAGCATTCTACAAAGAGTTTCACTAAGTCTAAGCATACTTCCAAAATAAGTTAGGATTGGTTCCTTACTTCTTTTCAAATTTTGGTCTGACTTTTCTAATCCTATTTTCATTCTGATTTCTTTCTAATTTAATTATTTCCTTACTTGTTTGGTTTTCTTTTTGTATTTAATTAATTTCAATCCTTGTCTGTGTCTCATTAGGTTTCCTAATCTCATCAAGTTTCCTAATTTCATCAGGATTCCTATATTATTTTCCTAGTTCTATTAGGATTTTAACTTTTATTTTCCAACTTCAATTAGGATTTCCAATTTTATTTTCTGAGTCAAATTCTAATTCTTGTTTCCTAGTCCAATTAGGATTCTTGTTTTTCTAATGTCATTAGCATTTCTTGTTTCTTGTTTCATCGAGTCTTTAAACATTGGATTTTATTATTTACATTGTAATTTAGTAAAAATTGTATTAATTTAATTTTTGAAACTGATCTTGGCAAGAGATTTGAGTGAAAAAAGCCTAAGTGTGAGCACATCTAAAGAAAAGCCATTAATTGAGTGTAAAACAAACATGAGTGATAATATTGCTTAAGTGAAACACGTGAGGGAGTGAAGTAAGGAAATATTTTTTTTGCTTTATTGACTTGATTTTATAGCTTAAAAGATGAGTGGGACTCAAGGTAATCCACGAGGTAAAGTAGATTAGCTCCAAGTCATAACTAAAATGTTGCAACCCATGAATGATAGATGGGACAGACTAGCACGATGGAGTAAAGAAATAATGGATCAATTGGAGGCTGCTATCACAAGGAGACAGCAACCAAATGCTCAAAATCTCCTAAGACAACCATCTAAAAGACTTTCAAGAAGGCAACAACAAGTAAGACAAGAATCTCATAGTAATGCTCCTAAATGTCTTTCATATGAGGAGACTTTAATGAAAATTAAGGCGGAATGTAATGAAGAGAGGAATTATCTAAACCACCAAAGGAGAAGAAAAAGAATAAAGGTAATGAAGTTGAGGAAGTAATTTGTTATCTCGTTTAAGTTACTTGTGAATCTGATTGGGTGGATGCCCATGTTGACGAGTTAACAAAGTGGTGGAAATGACTCATGAAGATGATTTAAAACCTTTGGAGCTTACAAGTGAAAAGTCCTCATTAAAGGTTAAAGAATTTATTGTACAAGAAGAAATTCCAGCCTACGATCCTCCTCAAGATGTTGTTGTAAACAAATTTGACTTTGTTGAAATAAAAGAAAAAGAGTGCATAAAGAAAGAGAGTGAAAAGAAAAAAGTGAGTGAAATGAAAGAATTAGTGAGTGAGGAAGAAAATAAAGAACTTTCAAATGAGAGAAAAGAAATATTGGAGAGTTCAAAAGAAGATATTAAGAGAGAAAATAGAAAGCACGTGTGCATGATTGAAAAAGAAAGTGTCAAGAATATTTTATTTTCTAACACTAACAAGCTTGAAATTTCTTTGTTTAGTTTTGTTTCTTTTTTTTTTTTCAGGATCAAAAAGAAGGATTCTCATGGAATAAAAGAGGTGATAAAAGCAATGCATTCCCTACTTCCAAGTGCTAAAGTCAAGATTCGAGGATGAATCATCCTGAGGAGTGAGGGAATGATGAGAATCCATATGCCTTGAAAGAATCCCACAAATATATAGAAGTTAAAGATTTCAAGAAGGTTTTTCAAGATTATCATTTCCATCAAGATAGTTTACAAAAGGCATGCAATACAACCATTATGCATGATTGATGGATCATTCAAGAAGAAAATAAGGTTGTATGAAGTCTCCTATAAACCAATGAAGGATATTTGGATCATGAGCTTTGCAAATGGATCCAATTGTACTCAAGGAAGCTTTAAGGGCTTAATCAATCTATTTAGGCCAAATGTCAAGATGAAGAGGCCAAATTATATTCCCATTTGCTTGGGCCTAATCTATTCAAGTGTTTATAAGGCTACCATTCTTCATTCAAATTGGACCCTTCATATTTGGGCTTTTCAAATTCAGTTTATCATGTTTTATTTAATGTTTGGGTTGTCTATGTTATGTATGCAGTCCAAAAGTTATTTAAACTATTTTATTTTCATGTTTTAATTAGTTTTGGGCCTATTTTATGTTAGGTCAAAGGCCCATCTGAATTTTATAGCTTAATTAATTAGATTTCAGTTTCTAGTTAGGAAATAGCTTCTCTTGTATAGAAAGGATTCCTAAATTGTTTTAGAATTCAGTTCTAACTTAGTTATTATTTAGGAATTAGTTTCTAATTAGGAATATTCAATCCTTATATAGGAAGACTTCCTAGTCCTTAGCTGATTCTAATTAAAGGGTTAAGCCTCTATATAAACTCAACCACTCATGTAAAATTAAATGAAGTTTTTGATCAATAAAATTAAGTTTTCATAAGAGTGTTATCTCTTGTTTTTTATTCTTGCTTGAATCAAGTTCATACAATCAAAACCAATTATTTTGTGCGTATTTATTCTAAGGTTCTCTTTTACAATTGGTATTGTGTCGCGAAGATCATCATCTAAAGATGATCATATTCCAAGATGCTCTATCACGAGTTGGATTTGGATCCCAGACTTGGGAAAATCTAGTTTAGCTTTCCAAGCAGTTGCTTCCGAGTGCAAAGATATTGGGTTTCAAGTTTAATATACTTTTCTATATAAGGAGTTGCTCTGATACCAACCTGACATAAAGCCCAAGTATACTAAACTTAAAACCTAATATTTTTATGCTCGGAAGCAACTCCTTTGAAAGCTAAACCAGATTTTCCCAAGTTTGTGACCCATATCTAACTCTTGATAGGGCACCTTGAAATATGATCACATTTGGATGATGATCTTCATGACACAATACTAACATATGACAGAGAACCTTAGAATAAATACGCACAAAGTAATTAGCTTTGATTGTATGAACTTGATTTAAGCAAGAATAAAAAACAAGAGATAACACTCTTAAGAGAACTGAATTTTATTGATCAAAAACTTCATTTAATTTTACATGAGTGGTTGAGTTTATATAGAGGCTTAACCCTTTAATTAGAATCAGCTACAGGCTAGGAAGTCTTCCTATACAAGGATTGAAGATTCCTAATTAGAAACTAATTTCTAAATAATAACCAAGTTAGAACTGAATTATAAAACAAGCTAGGAATCCTTCCTATACGAGCGAAGCTATTTCCTAACAAGAAACTGAAATCTAATTAATTAAACTATAAATTTGGATGGGCCTTTGACCTAACATAAAATAGACCCAAAATTAATTAAAACATGAAAATAAAGTATTTTAAATAACTCTTGGGCCTGTATACATAACATAGGTAGCCTAAACACTAAATAAAATATGATAAATTGAATTTGAAAAGCCCAAATATGGAGGGTCCAATTTGCATGAAGAATGGTAGCCTTGTAAACATTTGAATAGATTAGGCCCAAGAAAATATGAATGTAATTTGGCCTCTTCATCTTGACATTGGGCTTGAATAGATTGATTAAACCCTTAAAGCTTCTTTGAATATAATTAGATCCATATACAAAACTTTGTGATCCAAATATCCTTGATTGGTTTATAGGAAACTTCATACAACTTATTTTCTTCTTGAATGATCCATCAATCATGTACAATGGTTGTATTGCATGCCTTTGTAAGGTATCTTGATAAAAATGACAACCTTGAAGAAACTTCTTGAAATTTTTAACATGTATGTATTTGTGGGATTCTTTCAAGGCATATGGATTCTCATCATAGAACAAAGTAAAGAAACATGTGAATTTGTATGCAAAAGAGAGTGATATCAAGAGTGCATTTGTAATACCAAAGGATTTCATAGCTCATTCTAGTTACAAATGATACTAAAGGACAAGATCTTTGAATGTTAGCATAGTATAGATATGACAGGGAATCAGTTAGGAATCTTGTGACACCATTTGAAATATTTGTCTAGTTTGTAATTTTATCATGACTAATTGTGCTCTAATGAATTGAATAGAATTCATATGATAACTGATGAGATATATATAAGGAGTTAATGAATACAAAATAGAAAGTCAAAGGGAAGAAAAAAAGTTAAAAGAAAAATTTCTAAGTATGTTAATAGGCCTTGGAACATCAAAGGCCTAAGAATGAATAAATATCAAAACTTATAAGCTAAAATACTTGGCCCAAGATAAATAAAAATTGATGTTATAGAGTTAGACACAAAAATTGACCAAGTACCCACAAAAATTGACTAAGTCAAATCTCTTAAGCAAATTGAATTCGCATTTCCCCTACATAAGAGTTTAGGTACATTTTTAGCATTTGCATACCAACATGATGAACATCACAATTGTAGATGAAATCTTAGCCATCCAACTTGATCTAATCATAGCCATCCATTGTGATTAAATCTTGATGCAGATAAAGAGGCAGGTAAGATCAAAGATCCAATTCAACTTCCTAATGGTCCCGTAACAAGATCAAGAATGAAGAAATTTAAAGAAGCATCGAATGGGATGATTCAAGGCTTGTGGAATGATCTTGCTATAATTTAGAATTGCAAGGAAGATTCAAATATCAAGCTTGGACTTAAAGACAATAATCAAAGCTTAGTAACATCGATGTAAGTACAAGAAGGCAAAACTTAAAGATTGAAGCTTCTATGGAATTCAGATTCTCAAAATCTTTCCAAGTTTCCTCATGATGCAAGTTTCAGGTTCCATTTGCCAATTAGGATAACTTTGTTACATCAACCAATTATCTATTTTAGGCTAACCTTGGAATAAAAGTCTGCAATCCAAATTCAACCCGTGAAAGAGAACCTTGGAATAAACCACTCTCAAAGTAATTAGCTTTGATTGTATGAACCTTAATTCAAGCAAGAATCAAACATAAGAGAAAACACTCTTAATTCATTTCCATTCAAAAACGTGATCTACTTATCCATTGCAAATCTGCCTATTTTAATCTTGGAACAACCCTGCAAGAATAGGAAAAGCCAAAAGCTAACTAAGACAATTAAAGGCAATCAATACCTTTAATGGCATGTATAACTTAAAAACTAAACTTAACTTATCTTAAAATTTAACAGACTAAATTTTGGACTTAATAACTAACATGGACAGCCCAAACACATAATAAACTGAATAAAATGTGTTTTAAAGTAAGTCTAAAATAGATAATGGGTTGATGTAACAAAGTTAGCCTAAATGGCAAATGAAACCTAAAACTTGCATCATGAGGAAACTTGGACAGATTTTGAGAATCCAAATTCCATAGAAGCTTCAATCTTCACGTTTTGCCTTCTTGTACTTGTATCAATGTTACTAAGCTTTGATTATTGTCTTGAAGTCCAAGCTTGATATTTGATCAAATTCTCACCATTTAACCTGCCATATATATATGTAAATTTATGTTATGTGCATCATTTTTTCTATCTTTACACCAAAACTTAACATTAACAAAAGAAAATCCAACAAAATCAAAGTTACCAAGGTGAGAAATCATGTTCATCCTTTCCTTTTTATGTTCTAAGTATCATTTTGGTATTTATAGTTTCATAAATTCCTCGAACACTATATACGTATATTTCATCCATATAGGGATGCATATATATGAGATGTAGTTTTGGATGTTCTTAAATAAAATATAGAAATTTGACTTAAAAGTTAAAGGATTAATGTGAAGATAAGTAAGAAAACATAAAAGTTTCCCTAAGTTCTACTAAGAGTAAATTCGACATGAAAGTTTTCCTAAGTTATACTAAAAGTAAATTTGGCCAACATATGATATAGTTAAGAAAGTGTTCCAAATTCTAATTGAAAGCACTAAGGTTATTTTAGATGCAGAAAAATGATTTGAAAGTGTCAAAATAAATTTTGGATACTTGGTTTAAGACTTGAAAATCTTAGTGGGATAAACTTAGTTAAAAGGGAAACTTGGTATTTTAGTACTTGATTTTGATAATTGAATGATCATATAGGTTCTGTGTTATGTTAATTTCATATTTCTATAACTAATTTGAAGATTTGATGAGGAATTATAGGTTCTCTCCAAATTTGCCCTATGTGAGACAAATTAGGGTTTTTATGAATCAAAGTGATTTAATTCCAAATAATTAATGGGAATTGATTGTCTATGTGTTAATTTGATGAATCTATGATCAATTTAAGGCTTGGAAGGGAAATTGATGATTTTTCCCAAATTATAGGGTTTATGGAGTAATTTGGTGATTTTGAGATTTAAACTTGAAATCATGAAATTGAATAAGGAATTAAGCTTGTGAATAATTAGAAATGAGAATAGGTATAAATATAGCATTATTAATATACCTCCATTATGAGTTGAAACAATAATAATAAAACAAATATAAGATAGATAAGTTATGATTGGAGGCATTATTAGTTACTAATTGATATATAATTAAAATAACATGGGTGTAAAACCTCAAGTGATGAGAATCCATATACCTTGCAAGAAGCTCACAAATACATGCATGATAAAAATTTCAAGAAGGTTCTTCAAGATTGTCATTTCTATCAAGATGGCTTACAAAGGCATACAAAACAACCATTGTGCATGATTGATGGATCATTCATGAAGAGAATAAGGTTGTATGAAGTTTTCTAGAAACCAATCAAGGATATTTGGATCATGAGCTTTGTATATGGATCCAATTGTATTCAAGGAAGCTTCAAGGGCCTAATCAATCTATTCAAGCCCAATGTCAAGATGAAGAAGCCAAATTACATTCATATTTGCTTGGGCCTAATCTATTCAAGTGTTTACAAGGCTGCCATTCTTCATTCAAATTGGACCCTCCACATTTAGGCTTTTCAAATTCAATTTATCATGTTTTATTTAGTGTTTGGGCTGCCTATGTTATGTATACAGCCCAAGAGTTGTTTAAACTACCTTATTTTCATGTTTTAATTAGTTTTGGGCCTATTTTATGTTAGGTCAAAGGCCCATCCGAATTTTATAGTTTAATTAATTAGATTTTAATTTCTAGTTAGGAAATAGCTTCTTTTTTACAGGAAGGATTCCTAACTTGTTTTAGAATTCAGTTCTAACTTAGTTATTATTTAGGAATTAGTTTCTAATTAGGAATCTTCAATCCTTATATTGGAAGATTTCCTAATCCTTAGCTGATTCTAATTTAGGGTTGAGCCTCTATATAAACTCAACCATTCATGTAAAATTAAGTTAAATTATGATCAATAAAATTTAGTTTTCTTAAGAGTGTGATCTCTTGGTTTTGATTCTTGCTTGAATCAAGTTCATACAATCAAAGCTAATTACTTTGTATGTATTTATTCCAAAGTTCTCTTTCACGAGTTGGTATTGTGTCACGGAGATCATTATCCAAAAGTGATCATATTCCAAGGTGCTCTATCACGAGTTGGATTTGGGTCGCGAACTTGGGGAAAACCTAATTTAGCTTTCTAAGGAGTTGCTTCCAAGCGTAAAAATAATTGGGTCTCAAGGTTATAATATACTTGGGGTTCATATCATCAAGGCGAGGGCAAAGGCAAGGACATTGCTCAAGACCATGAAGGACACTATTATAATTAAGAGTGAATACTAATAGGAGCAAAGAAGTTCATGGTGAGTACTTGATAATGTAACATGATTGAGCCATTTTTGTATGCAACTAATGTTTAAATTACCATCTATTAACACATACCTTGATTTGATGTTGCATATATGATGCCTATTGGTTGTTGAAACTATTGAAATCTCATATCCTTCTTGTATGACATTGACCATTGCTAGCCTTCAACATTGGTCCTATATTGTGACCAATGATGAAAAGCATAGATTGACCAAACTATTTTCTATTGAGTTCCTAATGTGAATCTTGTATGTGTCTCTTATTGGTACCCATGATTAAGTAGAAATCCTCTCTAGTGTGAGGAAGCACATCAAACCTTGTGCACTTAGTGTAAGCTTGTAGGTAGGGTAAGAGTATCCAACTTTTGTTAGGGGGAATGCCTAACAGCAACACCTGATCAGTTTGCATAGTGTGATGCATGCGAGTGAGCAAAGCTTAGGTCGCTACTCAATAATATATATGTGGGAAGTTTTTCACTTCTAAGATATTATCATTTCCAAGTCTTGAATCAAGTTCTCAAAGTTTATTCTAACACTTTTAAATCATTTTTCTTCATCTAAAATAACTATAGATGTATTCAATTAGAATTTAGAACACTTCCTTAATCATTCACTAATGTTGGCTGAATTCTCCCTTTAGTGATACTTAGGTATTTTCATGTTTTCTTTTCCTATCTTCCCATTAATCCTTTAATTCTCTAGCCAAATCTCTATATTTCATTGATATGATGCAAAATAGCATAAGTATTTAGGGCTCTATTTACATAGTTTGTGTGTTACATGTGTTGTTTTTACTTATTATTTTTAGAAATTGGTATGTTTGATCTTGTTTTTAAGTTTTGCAAGTCATCATAAGTTTAAAACTATGGTTTTAAGGAGAATTGGGTGCAAGAATCGAGATAAGGCCATAGAGCAAGCAAGGGAGCAACCTAAAGCAAGGGAGAAGAGTTGACCCATGTCAAGAGTCGTGCCATAGGGTGCCGACTCATGACAGAGGAAGATGGTGCCGAGTCGGCACCAATGGGCATGACTCATGATAAAGGCAGATAGTCACAAGTCATCCCCCCTATCACGAGTAGTTACTATACCTCTTTAATATACATTTTCACAATTTCATCCCTTTGGAAGAGGCATGACTTGGAACACTTTGGAGTCTATAAATACTTGAAATTAACTATGAATTGGTATGAAGAATACTTAGTTTTTTATTTGAAATACTTAGTGTCATTTTAGTTTTATTTTAAAGTATCAAGTAGAAGACATTTTCAAGAGTTCAAGAAAGATATTCAAGAAGGCTATTGATTATCAAGTAATTTCCTGAAGAGCATTAAAGAATTCATTAAAAAGTTTTCTCTCCCTTTCTTAGAATTAGTTACTTGATATTTGAAGTGTTCTCTTGTTATCATTTAGTTTTTGACACTATGTATTTTGGTTGAATTCCTACTTATTAGAATTGCAATGGTAAATTAATTTTATGAACTATATTCTTAATATGCATGATTGATTTAGTTTCAATTGAGTCCTACATTGTGTTATGTATGCTTGATCACTATATATAACTTGTTAATCATTTTGTTCACAATAAGAGTTGGGGCATTTTGGTGGAAATGCAATTGAAATTACTCAAAGGATAGGAGAGTACTTGGAGACAAGTAATCCACTTTGAGGGGTTAAAAAGAATAGACATGAAACTTAATGATTTTAGTTTCTCTATAATGACATGAGAATGCTTATAGACTTTAAATTAAAATACTCTTGATTGACAATGAGAATTGCTTTTAAGAATCATTGGTCATATTCTCCAATCATTCCATGTGTTTAGATATTATCTTTTATAGTTTAAGAATAATTCTGAGTTGCAATTCTAATATTCATGGTGTGTTGTTACTAATTAAAGTAATAATAGAACTTTAGTATTTTAGATAGTTAGAATAAATCAACATCTTTTTTGTTGTTTGCCTATCCATCTTAGTAATTACTCAGTTAATATAAAATTTCTCCAAATTTCCTAGAGTTTGACACCCTACTCACTCTATACTTAGTCTTAAGGACTAGGGTATTAAATTTGACCCACATCATTCATCTAAAATCATCCAAAACTACATCTTATGTATACTCACACTAGGTTGGCCTAATTTTTCATATGGTGTAAAAGAGACTTTTAGGCAACCAGATTACTAAAACCAGCCTTAGAACATAGAAAAGAGAAGATGAACATAATTCCTCACCTTGGTTGATTTTGATTTGCTAAAGTTCTTATTGCAATTGGTGTAGAGAGAATCTCTTTTCTTATTATGAAACCTTAGTGTGGAGATAGGCTAAATGTTGTTTCATAACATAATTTTGCTTATATATATATATTAGGTTGGATGGTGAGGATTTGATCAAGCCAAATCCAATTGTTAAGATTTAATCTTAATGAATGGCTAAGATTTGATCAAGTTGGATGGCTAGGGTTCTCTTTACAATGGTTATATTCATCATGTGGTGTTAGAATGCTCAAAATGAACCTAGACTCATGTGTAGAGAAGATGAGAGTTCAACTTGGTTTCAGATTTTGACTTAGTCAAATTTTGTGGCTAGTTTGGTCAAATTTTGTAACTCTCTCTACAACATCATTTTGTTTGGTTTTGGGCTAACTATTCTAACATATGAACTTAAGGTTACATCAATTATGGGCCTATAGGCCGGCCCATTATTATTGGGTTAACAAGCCCATAGCCCATCAACAAGCCTATAGTATGTTAACAAGTCCCATGACAAACTTAGAAACTTTCCTTCTATCTTTCTTTCAAATTTGTGTTCTCTAACTTCTTTGCATACATCATTTGTTATCGTATGAACTTTATTTAATTCATTAGAGCATAATTAGTTATAATAAAGTCATGAACTAGGCAAACATTACATATTATGTCACAAGATTCCAACCTAATTCCTTATCATTTCTATGCTATGCTAACATTCAAAATTCTAGTCTTTTAACATATTTAGTAACTAGAATGAGTTATGAAATACTTGGGTATTACATTCTACCCCCCTTAAAAAAAAATTCGCCCCAGAATTTTTAAAAGAACTTACCTGTTATCGATTAAACAATTTGTGGATACTTCTAAAGCATATCATCTTTGCTTTCCCATGTACATTCTTCTACATTATGGTTATGTCATTGAACTTTGACCATCGGTATCTCCTTGTTTTGAAGCTTCTTCACTTATCGATCTAGTATGGCGATCGAAACCTCTTTATAGGAAAGGTCTTGGTTGATCTCAATCAACTGTGGTTGCAATACATGCAAAGGTCAGGAATGTACTTCCTTAACATCGACACATAAAAATCGGATGCACATGTTCCAATGTTGGAGGTAACGCTAACCGGTACAAAACTTCTCTGGCCTTATCAAGAATCTCAAAAGGTCTAATGAAGCGTGGGGATAATTTCCCTTTTTGCCAAATCTCGTCACTCTTTTCATGAGATAGACTTTCAAAATGATGGTCACCCACCATGAAATGGACATCCTTCTTCTTAGGATCAACATAACTCTTTTAGCGACTAAAAGCAATCTTTAGTCTTTCTTGAATTATCTTCACTTTTTCAGTGGCTTCTTTAATCATATTTGGAGCTTCAAGATACTTTTCACCCACTTCGGTCTAATAAATTGGAGATCAATATTTTCTGCCATATAGTGCCTCATATGGTACCATTCCTATAGAGGAATGGTAACTATTGTTATATGCAAATTTAATAAGTGGGAGATGTTTATCCCAACTTCCTTTGAAATCCATAATGCACATATGAAGCATATCCTCCAATGTCTGTATTGTTCTCTCAAATTGTTCATTCGTTTGTGGGTGAAAGGTTGTGCTAAAGTCAAACTGCATACCCAAAGCTTCTTGTAATTTTGACTAGAACCTCGATGTGAATTGAGTCCCTCTATCTGAGATAATGGAAAGTGGAACCCCATGTAATCTTACAATTTCATTGATATATATCTGGGCATATTGGGCTGCCGAATATGTAGTTTTACCTCAATGAATTGTGCAGATTTCATCAACTAAGCCACTATAACCCATATTGAGTCGTACCCCTTTGCAATTTTGGGTAGACCCACTACGAAATCCATGGTGATCCGTTACCACTTCCACTCCGATAATCTTATCTCTTGAAGTAATTCGGATGGTCTTTGGTGTTCAAATTTCACTTGCTGCCAAGTGAGACATGAAACTACAAAATTCGCCACATCTTTCTTCATTCTAGGCCAATAATAAATACTCTTTATATCATGGTACATTTTGGTATCACCTCAATGTACACTATATGAGGTTTGATGTGCTTCTTTTAGAATTCTTTCCCTTAACTCCTTTACATTAGGCACGCATAATCAATCTCCATATTTCAAACCACCTTCTTCTATCTAAAACTTTGGGACTTGTCCCTTTTCCACATCCTCAAAGATTTTCATCAATTGGGGGTCTTGATTTTGCGACATTTTTATCTCATCAAGGAGTTTGGCCCTTACTTGGAAGTAAGCCAATAGCATTCGCAATTCATCTACTTTCAATCGTAAACCTTCATTAAACATCTCTTTTAACTCCTTTACTATTGGCCTCTTTTGCATGGCAATATGCGAGAGACAACCCATTGACTTCCTACTTAGTGCATTTGCTACAACATTGGCTTTACTAGGATGGTAAATGATGAGAATCAAAATGCCTTGGAAAAATCCTATAAATATTTGCAAGATAAAGATTTCAAGAAGGTTCTTCAAGGTTGTCATTTCTATCAAGATAGTCTACAAAGACGTGCAATCCACCCATTGTACATGATTGGGGAATCATCAAAGAAGAATATGAGATTACATTAAGTTTCCTACAATCCAATCAAGGAAATTTGGATTATAAGCTTTGCATATGGATCCTATCATTTTCAAGGAAGCTTCAAGGATTTTATCAACATGTTTAAACCCAATGTCAAAATGAAGAAGTTAAAACACATTTCAAGTAATTGGGGTAAAAAACATGAAGAGTCAAGCTTCAAACATGGCCATGAGAAGAAATTGTACAAGTGCTGAAAGTTGAAAAATGCCACGCCTGCGATGATTGCATATTGAAAGCTCTCTATTGCGAGCATGACAATGTTGCAAGCGCAATAAGAGCTTGGGCTGTATAATTCATTTTATTTTCTGATTTTTGTTATTTTACTTCAATTTTAGTTGTTTTTGGGCCTTAAACTTATCATATTTAGTAGCCCAACTCAGTTATAACTTATTATTTGTTTAGGAATCAATTTCTAACTAAGAAACTTCCATCCTTGTTTCGAAAGATTTCCCAGTCCATGTTTACTTCTAATTTAGGGTAGATTCTATATATAAACTCAACCATTCATGTAAAATTAAGTTAAGTTTTGATTAATAAAATTCAGTTTTCTTAAGAGTGTTATCTCTTAGTTTTAATTCTTGCTTGAATCAAGTTCATACAATCAAAACTAATTATTTTGTGCATATTTATTCCAAGGTTCTCTTTCACGAGTTGGTATTGTGTCGTGGAGGTCATCATCCAAAGGTGATTATATTCCAAGGTGCTCTATCATGAGTTGGATTTTGGTCACGGACTTGGGAAAAATTTGATTTAGCTTTCCAAGAAGTTGCTTCCAAGCTTAAAGATAATTGGGTATCAAGTTTAATATACTTGGGGTATAACAACCCACATCTACCCTAGGAGTTTCGTGATTGATTTCTTGAATTTAGAGCTATTATGTCAAAATATGTGCTTCTATGGAAATTCATGTGTAGTGTGACTGATGAATATGTGGCATGTTAGATTAGTTCTAATATGCATAATATGAATTATTATGATGACATAAGTGATTTATATGAAGTACATGAGCATAAAATAATTTATTACACATAAAATAAATTTTCATCCAAAAAATGATTTTAAAGCATAAAATAATTTTTATGAATATTTTTAAATAAATATTTTAGGAGAAATTTTAATAAAATAATAAGAAAAATATTTTATTTTTAATAACCTATGATCAGCCCATAAGTCAAATAAAATGCTCAATTTTCCAAAAGCCCACTATACCAAACACTCCTCACCTAGCTCATTAAGGGTGAACTTAGAAATTGCCCAAAACCCTACATATATAATCAAAATTTCAGCCAACCCTAGTCCTAGCAGCCACCATTCTATTTTCTACCATATTTTCAGCAGAAAATTCTCTCAATTGAAACTTACAAGGTGCTTTCAAACCGTAAAATTTCGCGACTGTTTTCGTATGTTTTTCTCTTTTTTCAATTTATTATTTAATTTTTATGAAACTAATCATGAGAAAACTATTTTGGGCTATGTGTTTACTGATTTTCTACTAATTAAATTCAGCCTAGGTGAATTTGTTAAAGAGAAATCGATTTTTCTACCGAAAACACAAACCTCTCTATGCGAATCCTCTAAAGGTGAACTCTAAAACTCAAAATTAGAATTTTCATGCATAAACACTTTAGGGGGCTGCCAATTTGTATTTCTTGATGTTCTAAATTGATTTTTGTTATGTTTAGATGAAAAATACTAATTTAAATCATATTTTTGTATATTACTATAATGACTGAAAAATACAGAAACAAGAAAATTCATGGTTTTCACTCTAAAACTTAAAAGTTGGAAAATTTCATACAAATATATACTCATGGCTGCCAATTTGTATATATTTATGTTCTAAACTAATTTTTGTTTATGTTGGGATGAAAAATAATGGTTTAAATCATGTGTTTACATATTACTATAATGATCATAAAGTACCAAAAACGAGAAAGTTTCATGGTTTTCATCCTAAAACTTAAAGTTGAAAAATTTTCATACATATGTATCTATATGGGTGCCGATTCCCACATGTTGATGTTCTAAAATGATTTTTGTTATGTTTAAATGAAAAATCTTGGTTTAAATCATGTTTTTGCATATTACTGTAATAAACGAAAAGTGTGAAAAGTAAGAAAATTCATGCTTTCCTTGATATAGGGCATTCGGCCAATGTAGGGATTTTTATCCCAACGTCTATAATTTTTATATGATGTATTTTAATGATTATTGACATGTAAAGATGAATGATAAATGATTAAATTATATGTTGATTGAAGGAATGGCTCTAGACAAGTCTAGAGACAATTAGGTATACTTAGGGTATCTTAACCCTATGTTGTGATAAATATGTGAATGGTGAATAAGGAATATGGGAATAGGTTTTATGATGAAGTAATAATGAATTAATGATCTTGATTTGACTATGAGATTGATTGTGTGAATTGATTATAAGAGATAAGCATGACATTTGAAAGGTTACTTGTTAAAGTTGACATAAATGGAAAATGTAAGTGTACTAAGTTGAATGTTAGATTGAATTGATAGTAAGATCATTATATATGGTGTTTGACTTTAGAAAAGTCTTGGTATGAGTTATAATGTATTTTCATGTGGGCCTATGAAGGTTAAGTGTGCAAGACTTAAATGGTCAACGTGTTATGTGCAAGTGATGAGTGCACTTCTATGTGCAACTCAAACTGTATATGAATGTTAAATGTGAATAGGGTAGTTAGAGGATAGATAGCATTTTGATTAAGTAAATGCTAATTATTGAATTATTGATTAAGTAAATGCTAATTATTGAATTATAATGTTATGTTAGCGTTGAAGGAGTATTAGAGGTTCAAGGGCTATAAGTATTAGGAGCAAAGGAACCACAAGGTGAGTAAACATTATGTTATTGTTACAAGTACAAGCTATCATGATACGTGAATCTTTGATATTCTTGAAACCCAAGTTCTTTTCTATTTTCAAATGCAACTATATGATTTCTTTGTTAAGCTTAGGTTGCCAAAAGATAATTGGTCTAAAACCATTTTTTTATTGATTATCCATTGATAATAGAGAACATTTATGCTTTATTGCTCTAACTTATATTCTTTCTGGAACTACACTGTTATTTATCTTTTGTTTGATAAACTAAACATCTATTGATATTGTGCTACATGTGATTGCATTGCTTCAATGCTATTGTTATATGTGATTACCATTAACTCTAGTTATGGTACTTCTAAACCCTTTTATGCAGAAATCCTCATGCCGATGTGGGTAATCATCGAAACCTATGCACGATCTTAACCTAATGGATAAGGGTTGTGTATCCACCTTAGCTAGAAGGGGCGGTTCTAACCATGGAGCCCCATCATTTTCACACTCTCTACATGTTAGGAGTTGGAATTTGGTTTAATGCTACATTTCCTCTATGTGTTCAAGTGAAGATGGCAATAGCCCTCACTCTCTATGTTCAATGTGTGATTTTTGCAAACATTGTTAAATTGCAAACTTTAAACCATGAGCTGTAGGTCATGAATTGTAAATCATGAATTATGTGTTATAAGCTATAAGCCCTTTCTAAGGGATATGTGTTATTGTATATGCTCTATTATTTACTCATTGGGATCATCTATCTCACCCCTCTTTCCTTGTGTGATTCTAGGTGAGAATTTTAAGGAGGCAAGGTGATTGCTCAAGCAACCTACTCCGCTTGGAAAATTCTCTTGTCAAAGTTATTATTATTCTATACTATGATGAGTCCTTAGATGCTTTGGGAGTTATTATGATTAAAACTTTATATTTGGAATATTATGGCTTTTTTTTGTGACTTTATTTGGAGTCTAAGTATTAATTTCCTATGGATTGTAATTAAAGTATTTTGAACCATTCTTTGGCAAATTAAGCTTTTCGTTTATTAATGGTCTAATTGAGTTAAAGCATGCGATTTTGGTATGATCCTAGGTAATGTTTATTTGTATGAGTGGGTTCTACGGGTGTGGGTGACCTTATGTCTTCTCATGTTTTAGGACCGTCATATCTCTAAAAATGGGATGTGACATGGGTCAGTAAAGTATTTGGCAATCATAATCCTTTAACAATTCTCCCCACCTTCTGTGTCTCAAATTTAAATCTCTTTGCTTTAAGATATATTGAAGACTTTTATAATCTGTATAGACCTCACATTTCTCCCCATACAAATATTGCCTCCATATCTTTAAAGGAAAGATAACTGCCACCATTTCTAGGTCATGTGTGGGATAGTTCATCTCATGTCGCTTTAGTTGACTATATGCATAATGATATGAACCCCAAACGACCTGCTTTGAGACCCAATATCTTTACACTTGGAAGCAACTCCCTCGGAAAGCCAAATGAAGTTGGCAAGGAAAAATATCAACTCAATGACGAACTTGTGTCAAGGAACCTTGGTATGTTGTGAACAAAATAAAGTGATTAACTCTTTGGAAGTTTGGATTGTTGGTTCAAGCAACAACCAAAATTGAGAATTTTCTCACAAAGCACAAGGCTATATTTTTGAATTATCAAAAAGTCCCCCTATTTCTTAGATTAGCTAAGTATTTATATCATCTTAACTAAGTTACAAACCCTAAAATTCTTACTAACTAAAATTTGGACTTGGGCTTAAATTAAATATACTAAAAGCCTAAATAACTAATTAAAATATTAAAGTAGAAAAAAGATAGATATGGGCTTAATAAACAAAATTAGCCCAATGACAATATGAGAATAAAGTAAAATAATTAAATTTGAAAATAGAAAGCATAGGTAGCCTAGCCCATTGTGTGCAACTCGCCTGACATGTCAGCCTAGCTCACCCAACGCCTTACCCCAGCTCGCCCGACACCTCAGCCATAATCATTGTGTGCAGCTCGCTTAATTTCTCAACCCAATTTGAATGAAGAATGGCAGCCTTATAAATACTTGAATAGATTAGGCCCAAGCCAATAAGAATGTAATTTGACCTCTTCATCTTGACATTGGACTTGACTAGATTGATTAAGCCTTTGAAGCTTCCTTGAATATAATTAGATTTGTATGCAAAGCTCATGATCCAAATATCCTTGGCTGCCTCATAGGAAACTTTATACAACCTTATTTTTTTCTTAAATGATCCATCAATCATGCACAATGGTTGTATTATATGCCTTTGTAAGCTATCTTGATAGAAATGACAATCTTGAAGAATCTTCTTGAAGTCTTTATCATGTATGTATTTGTAAGCTTCTTGCAAGGCATATGGATTCTCATCATTTCCTCCCTCCTCAAAAGGATTCATCCTCGAATCTTGACTTAAACAATTGGAACTAGGGAATATACCATCTTCTTGTACATCTAACTCAGCCACATCTTATGCTTCCTTCAGGATTTCTAGATGAGTATTGATCGTTGAAACCTCTTCATGAACAACAACAATGGCTTCTTCTTCATCACCAATTAAAGAATCATGCTTCCTAAGCAATAAGTCACTAGCATAAATCCATGCAGTTTCACATGTAGCTTGAACTAGCCTAACTATGATACTTCTTCGCTATTTTCTTGATCACTTACATCTTCCAAAGAGGGCATGCTTTCATTGTCATCATCCTTGTCAGTTTCAAAAAAGAGCTCTCCATTAAATGTAATCATCACCCTCTTGTTAGGGTATTGGGAAGCTATATAACCTGAACCCAAACACTTAAAGCATTTAATATCATGAGAATTTTTTGGAGCTTCAGATTTAGCTTTCTCCTCCTCTTTTGACATTGGCACAGCTTGTCCCTGTCTCAAGTTAAATTTGGACTTGGAATTAGTCCCCTCATTGTTATGGAGTAGCCTATATATCAAGTTCCAAGGATTCAAGTTCAAAAGGCTTTTAGTCAAATTAGCATGCCTAAAGGACCCATAACAAGGTCTAGGTCCACAAAGCTTCAAAAAGCCTTAATCCATCATCTACAAGGCTTGGTGAATTCAAATAGTGGAGGTTTACAAGGCCAACAAAGTTTTAGGCTTAGTCCAGATAAAGCCCAATACAATTTAAGCCAAGTCAATGTCACTAATGGGCTTAGTTAAGAATGTTAATGGGTTTCCTAAAAGGGTTGGCCATTCATCATTTAGAATCCACTAATTTTATTTAGTTTTTATTTAGTTCATTATCATTTGGGCTGTCCATGTTAAGTATTAAGCCAAAATTCAGTTTGTTAAAGTTTAGCTAAAGTTAAGTCTAAATTTTCTTTAATGCACACCACTAAAGGTAATGATGACCTTTAATTGTTAGGTATTGATGATTCTAAGCTCAAAGGTTAGACGATAAGTTAAGTTTTAATTGTCTTTAATTGTTAGGTATTGATTACCTTTTATTATTAGGAATTGATGATAGGTATTAATGGTCTTAAATTGTTGCCTTTTGGCTTTTCTTATTCTTAGAGGGATGTTTCAAGATTAAAATGGGCAGATTTTTATAATGAAAAGATTAGATTTGAATTGTTAATGATACACCAAAAAGCGGTTAGCTTTTATCTTTGTGTTCTTGCATAGAATGCATGCTTAAAGAAACATTCAAGTAGATTGATCTCCTACTTGTGGAGTGTTTTGAAATTGGAATCTAGAAACTGAGTTTTCTTTATTCTAATTCTTGATCAATTTATCAAAGTAACCTGAGTTCTAACCTTTCTTAGGGGTTGAGACTGAATTGGCTATTGGGGCTTTCAAGTTAATGTTATGGGGGTCCGTAATAATCAAAGGAGTTCTCAGGCTTATTCTTGGAGGTTCCGTATCATTTGGTATCAGAGCCTAGGCTCTAGATCAGGTTTTATCCTAGTTCAAATTCATGTTCTTTAACTCTAAATTTCCTACCTAATTGTTCTTTTTGTGTTTAATTGTTCTAGTCTTGTTCTCACTTCCTAGACTAAACTCTTTGTTTTGAATTCTGAATTTCATCAAATTCATATGCAAATTAGTGTTTTCACAAAAAAAAAAAAAAAAAAAAAAAAAACTACATATATTTATAGAATTTGAAATTCTTGATTGTTAGAGGGTTCATGTTTCTAATTTGATTTCTTGTGTAATTAAGAATCCTACTCTTACTGGAATCTTTACAATTATTGTTCAATTTAGGATTTTCGTTGCAAATTTCAATTCCTTATCCAAAACATCCTTCAAATTTCAAAAAAAAAAAAAAACCTTCTTGTGCTCTAAGTAATTCTTGTGTTTCTTTTATATGTATTTTGCATCTATTTGAGTTTTCTTGATTTATTGCTTCTTGATTGTTAAATTTTCTTATTGATCGAATTGCATCAAACTTGGTTTTGAAAATTTCAGTTTTGGAATTCTACACATTGCAAGCTATTTGAATTTTTTTTTTAAGTGTGATTCACCTAAGAACATAAAAGAATTAGCTAAAGTGGTGTGAGGAACACCTTGAGTGAATTCATTACTTGAGTTATACACAAGTGACCAACTCCATCTTTGGAGTGCAAACACGTAAGGGAGCGCTTGTGAGGTTCCTAGTTCATATTATGTTTTTCTTTGTTCTCTAACCTTTCTATTGCAGCCATGCCAATTAAAGGTGATTTGCTGGTCATAAGGCATGCTCTTAGCACTCAATTGAAGGAGGAGTGCCATGAGGAGCAAAGGGACAACTTGTTTCATACAAGGTGTCATGTTCAAGGCAAAGCTTGTAGTGTGATAATTAATAATGGGAGTTGCACTAATGTAGTGAGTACACTTTTTACGATACCACACCCACATCCATACAAGCTTTAATGGCTTAATGATTGTGGTGAGGTAAAGGTGAATAGACAAGCCATGATTTCATTTTCAATTGGAAAATATCATGATGAGGTGTTGTGTGATGTAGTGCCTATGCATGCTGGAGAAATATTGCTTGGGAGACCATGGCAATTTGACAAAAGGGCTATACATGATGGGTACCTCAATACATATTCATTTACCAAGGATGGTAGAAAGACAATCCTAACACCACTTTCCTCAAAAAGTATATGAAGATCAATGAAAATTTGAAAGGATGAGAATGGAGGCCGAAAAGAGAGAACAAAAGAGTGAGAAGAGTGTTTTAGAGAGTGAAAATAAGAAGAGTGAAAAGCATGAGGGAAAAGAAAAAGGAGGACAAATTCGGCCTAGAGAGAAAAATTATGAGTTTGATAGCTAAGTCAAGTGAGGTTAGGCATGCTTTGTATTCCAAAAAGCCTATATTTGTACTCTTGTACAAAAGGGCTTGTTTTACTACTAATGAGCTTACCACATCTTTGCCTAGTGTGTTTGTTGAACTTTTGCAGGAATTTGAAGATATATTTCCTAAGGAGATGCCAAGTGGTTTTCCACCAATTAGAGGCATAGAACACCAAATTGACTTCATTCCTGGGGTTGCCATACCCAATAGGCCAGCATATAGAACAAATCCAAGTGAGGAAAAAGAGATCCAAAGACAAGTAGAAGAGTTCCTATCCAAGGGATATGTGAGGGAAAGTCTAAGTCCTTGTTCAGTTCCTAATGGAACATGGCGCATGTGTATAGACTATATAGCCATCAATAAAATCACTATGATACTTTGGATTTGAGGACGAATCCTTTTGAGGAAAGGGGGAATGTTATGGAGTAGCCTACATATCAAGTTCTAAGGATTCAAGTTCAAAAGGCTTCTAGTCTAATTAGCATGCCTAAAGGACCCATAACAAGGTTTGGGTCCAAGAAGCTTCAACAAGCCTTAATCCATCATCCACAAGGCTTGGTGAATTCAGATAGTGGAGGTTTACAAGGCCAACAAAGTTTTAGGCTTAGTTCATAACAAGCCCAATATAATTTAAGCGAAGTCAATGTTACTAATGGGCTTAGTTAAGAATATTAATGGGTTTCCTAAAAGGGTTGGCCATTCATCATTTAGAATCCACTAATTTTATTTAGTTTTTATTTAGTTCATTGTTATTTGGGCTGTCCATGTTAAGTATTAAGCCAAAATTCAGTTTGTAAAAGTTTAGCTAAAGTTAAGTTTAAATTATCTTTAATGCACACCACTAAAGGTAATGATGACCTTTAATTGTTAGGTATTGATGATTCTAAGCTCAAAGGTCAGATGTTAAGTTAAGTTTTAATTGCCTTTACTTGTTAGGTATTGATTACCTTTTATTATTAGGATTTGATGATAGGTATTAATGGTCTTAAATTGTTGCCTTTTGGCTTTTCCTATTCTTAGAGGGATGTTCCAAGATTAAAATGGGCAGATTTTTGTAATGAAAAAATTAGATTTGAATTGTTAATGATAAACCAAAAAGCGGTTAGCTTTTATCTTTGTATTCTTGTGTAGAATACATGCTTAAAGAAACATTCAAGTAGATTGATCTCTTGCTTGTGGAGTGTTTTGAAATTAGAATCTAGAAACTGAGTTTTCTTTATTCTAATTCTTGATCAAATTATCTAAGTAACCTGAGTTCTAACCTTTCTTAGGAGTTGAGATTGAATTGGCTATTGGGGTTTTCAAGTTAATGTTGTGGGGGTCTGTAATAATCAAAGGGGTTCTCAGGCTTATTCTTGGAGGTTCCATATCACTCGTCTTCATTCCAACTTGATTTCTATGGCTTGAATAAAGATGAACTTTGATTTTTGCCCTTATACCTAGGTTGCTTCTCAACCTTAATTGCCATATCCCTAAGGCAACATCTTCTTTGAAATTCATTCCACCTTTTGTCCATCTTTTTGTTAAGTTGTTCTAGGAACTCTAAGAAATTTCGCTCATCATCTTAATCTTTGGTATTCATGGTGAAAACTTGAAAAAAAATGTTAGTAAAGCAAAAACCTTATGTCACTCACTCTTGCCTTTTACCTCTCAATTCTCTCTTATAGTTCTTACAAGAGCCAATTTCCAAACTACACAAAATTATTATTTTTTTTTATTTCTTTTTGCTCAACAATTAACCAAGATTTTAAAAAAAAATGAAATCTAACACAAGTTTAATTAAAGTAAAAATACAAACGAGAATACCTAAAACCAAAACCCTAGATGATTTTGACAAAAACAATATGAAGACACAAAACACGAATTTTGCAAGAAAAATGGAAAAATTACAAAATTTTAATAAAAATAAAATAGATAATAGGACGAGAAGAATGCATCTAACAGCACTCAAAATAAAGTTTTCTACAGAAAGTTACAACAAAACAAAATTTATTGAAAGACAAAAATGCGAATTTCGAGGCCTAAATGATGAAATTTAGCCGAAAACCATAGATATCATGAGCAAAGCTAGTGACTTTTGATCATTAGCCCATTTTCCTTAAAACTAGGTACTCAGAAGGGTCAAAATAACGCAACTTTCTCAATACTAGAATTATTTTTTTTTTGAATTTATGAGAAAGAATATATAGCTGCTATAGAATTAGGGTTGAAAATGGAAAATGAAACAAAGATATCGATGAAAACAAAAAGGAAACAATTAAAGAAAAAATAAAATAAAAAAATAAAAATAAAATAAAAAAATGAATCAAAATGGGATAAGGAAACTCAAACCGAAATTGGAAGCAAATCCTAACTTTATTTTGGAAGGTAGGCTTGATTTGGTCAACATTCTCCGCGATTTGATTTGATTCCAATAATCTTCCTTTCTTTTTTTTCTTTCACTATAGAATTGGAAACAAACACTATATATTCTTATATATTCTGATTTGGCCAAGATTCTTTTCTTTTTTTTTTTTTTTTTTTCTTTCCTTGGCCAATTTCAAGATTCTTTTCTCTTTTTTTTCCCTTTTTTTTTTCTTCTAGCCGAATGCTCTTTTTTTTTAAAAAAAAAATTTGGCAACAATTCAAAAGGAAAAAAATAAATAAATAGAAGATCAAACACAAGAAGCCAACGAAAACATAATGAACAAAAGAAACAAAAATACAAATGGATAAAAGACAGAGAACCAAAATAGAATGGATCAATGAATTTGGATTTTTTTTTATTTTTAGACCTTAAATGTAAGGAAAACATAATTAACAAAAACAAACATGAAGGAATTTAATTAAAAAAATGAAAACAAGACAACAAATGAAGACAGAAACACAAACGAACGGAGGATATTGCCTGATTTAGAGCCTAAGCTTTGATACCAAATTGATATGAACTCTAAACGACCTGTTTTAAGACCCGATACATTTATGCTTGAAAGCGACTCTCTCAGAAAGCCAAATCAAGTTTGCAAGAAAAATCTCAACTCAATGATGAACTTGTGTTAAGGAACCTTGATATGTTGTGAACAAAACAAAGTGATTAACTTTGAAAGTTCAGATTGTTGGTTCAAGTAAGAACCAAAATTGAAAATTTTCTCACAAGGCATAAGGCTGTATTTTCGAATTGTCAAAAAAGTCCCCCTATTTCTTAGATTAGCTAAATATTTATATCATTTTAGCTAAGTTACAAACCCTAAAATTCTTACTAACTAAAATTTGGACTTGGGCTTAAATTAAACAAACAAAAAGCCTAAATAACTAATTAAAATATTAAAGCAGAAAAAGGATAGATATGGGCTTAATAAGCAAAATCAGGCAAATGATAATATGAGAATAAAGTAAAATAATTAAGTTTGAAAATAGAAAGCATAGGCATCCCAGTCCATTGTGTGCAACTTGCCTAACGTGTCTGCCTAGCTTGCCCAACGCCTCAGCCTAGCTCGCCTGACACCTTAGCCCAGCTCGCCTAATACCTTAGCCCAACTTGCTTGATGCCTTAGCCTAATTCATTGTGTGCAGCTCGCTCAATGCCTTAGCCCAATTTGAATGAAGAATGGCATCCTTGTAAACAATTGAATAGATTAGGCCCAAGCTAATAGGAATGTAATTTGGCCTCTTCATCTTGACATTGGGCTTGACTAAATTGATTAAATCCTTAAAGCTTCCTTGAATACAATTGGATTTATATGCAAAGCTCATGATCTAAATATCCTTGGCTGACTCATAGGAAACTTTATACAAGCTTATTTTCTTCTTGAATGATCCATCAATTATGCACAATGGTTGTATTGTATGCCTTTGTAAGCTATCTTGATAGAAATGACAATCTTGAAGAATCTTCTTGAAGTCTTTATCATGTATGTATTTGTAAGCTTCTTGCAAGGCATATGGATTCTCATTACATAAGCAATAACTTTTCCATTTTGCATTAACATACATCCTAAACCAATTCTAGGGGCATTACAGTACATGGCAAAACCTTCTTTCCTATCAAGTAACGCTAATACTGGAGCTGTGATTAAGCAATCTTTAAGTTTTTGGAAACTCTCTTCATAAGTCTCATCCTACTTAAATTTAACTTGCTTTCTTGTAAGCCTTCTCAATGGTGCTACTATTCTCAAAAAATCCTTTATAAAATGACGATAGTAACTTGCCATACCTAAGAAACTCCTCACTTTAGTAACAGTTGTGGGTCGAGGCCAATTTGCTACCACTTCTACCTTCTTAGGATCTATCTTGATTCCTTTTTTGCTAACTATATGTCTAAGAAAACAAACTTGTTCCATCCAGAAATTACATTTAGACAATTTGGCGTAAAGCTTATGCTCCCTCAAAGTTTGTCACACTATTCTCAAATGCTCCTCTTGTTCTTCCTTACTCCTCGAATATATTAGAATATCATCAATAAACACAATTACAAATTTATCTAGAAATGACTTAAACACTTGATTCATTAAATTCATAAAAGCCACTGGTGTATTTGCCAAACCAAATGGCAATACTGTAAATTCATAATGCCCATATCTCGTTCTGAATGCAGTTTTACAAATATCCTCTTATCGGATCTTAAGTTGATGATAACCCGATCGCAAGTCTATCTTAGAGAAATAACTGGCTCCTTGTAATTGATCAAATAAATCATCAATCGTTAGTAGATGATACTTATTCTTCATAGTCACCTTATTCAACTGTCTAAAATTAATACACAGTGTTAAGGACCTATCTTTCTTCTTTACAAATAGAACTGGAGCACCCCAAGGGGAACTACTCAGCCTAATAAAACCCTTATCAAGCAGGTCCTATAATTGAACTTTCAATTCTTTTAACTCTAAAGGTGCCATCTGATAAAGCAGTATCAATATTGGCTGAGTTCCAGCTAAGAGCTCAATTGTGAACTCTATCTCTCTACTTGATGGCATTACTAGTAAATCCTTAAGAAACACATCAAGGAACTCATCTATTATAGGTATCTTCTTAATAGATTTATCTACTTTCTCAATATCTACTACATGTGCCAAATATACTTGACAACACTTCCTTAATAATCTTTTTGCCCCAACTGCTAAAATAAATTCATAGTAATTTAAAAGTGAATTCGGATTCATACTCCTCTTTGAAATTAATCCTTTTTCCTTTACAATCTATATGAGCATTATGCATAGATAAACAAATCATTTCGAGTATAACATTAAATTCCAAGACCTCCAATTCAATTAAAATTTGCAGGAAATTTCCTATTTTCAATTTCTACCATGCAATTCTTATATACTTATTCTACCTCTACAATTTCTCCCAATGGTGTGGTTATAATCAAAGGTTTGTTCATCACCTCCTTATTCTTATTTAATTTCTTAGCAACACATGGTGAAATAAACAAATGCATTGCATAGGAATCAAATAAACATTGAGCATTAATAGACTGGTTGAAGATGGTACCTGTGACAATGTTATGGGACATGCCAGCATCTTATTAATTAAGTGCATAGACTTTCCCTCTTCCTCTACCTTCCATAGTTTGCACATTGCCTGCGGATTGTCCGACACCACAGCCTCGTCCTCTCGGTCTGTGACTCTCCATTTGATTCATTTGCATAGTGAGCTATAAAGCCTTTACAGTCGTCCTTTGATTGCTAGTCATCAAGCAATCCTTAATAAAATGTCCCATTTGTCCATAGCATTGGCAAGCTCCCATGGCTCTTCGACAAGCTCCTTAATGCTATCATGCACATGTAGTGCAGATAGGTATAGATAGACCTTATTGTCTTGTTTGATATGTATTAATGTTGCCTAGGGCTGAGGCAACCAAAACACTTCTAGCCCATACTTGACTTTGTTCTCCCATTCTCTACTAGTATGGAGTGGATATTGTGGAAGCACGTTCAGGACCCTTACTTTAGGCAGGGCCTCCTTGTTGCTGGCTATTTTGCCCTTTACTTTTTCCTTTATTTTTCTGCTCCCTTTTTACTTGTTCAACTCTTTCGACCTTATGCCATACCTCTATAAGCTTAGCTTTATCTATGAGCTTGGCCATGGTAAGGAAATCAGTGGCTACTAAGACATTATAAAGTGGAGCGATCAATCCTCATTAGAATTGATCCACCCTACTTACTTCATTAGGTACTATATGAGAGGCATATTTGCTCAAATGTTTAAATTCTTGAGTATACTCTAATACATAAATTCCAGGCTTTTGCTTCAATTGCTCAAATTGAAGGGCACGATTTTGCCTTTCCTCTTTAGTTAAGAACTTATCCATAGTTTTTGCTTAAGTTCAGTCCATGTAGGAGGGTCATCTCTATATAGTTGATCCTTAATCTCCCTTTAGAACCATTCCCATGCATTCTTTTTAAGTTACAGCCCCACTAGTTCAATTAGATTTTCATTAGAGCATGACAGTCTCTGAGCTATCTTATCCAATTCCTCTAAAAACTCTTGGGGATCTTCCCCTTCTTCTCCTTTAAACTCAAGGGGTTTCATCTTCTTAAAGTCATTCATCAAAACTCCTTCCAGTAACATTCTTCTTCAAACATGGCATGGCACCCTTGGTAGGAGAGGAGGAATATTCTCAACTCTAGGAACGGGTGGTGCCATAGGTGGTGGAGGGGGTAGAGGTATTTCCTGCCTTCATCTTAATTCTTCAAGTTGTCGCCTTAGCTCTTGGTTCTCTTGTATCAATTCGTCTATGTTTCCTAACAGTTCTCGTTCTCTTGTATCTATATGCGTTGTCTTGGATGGGATGACTCCTTATCATTATCCCTTGCGGATGCAACATTATATGCTGCATCTGGAGTGATACTCTTGGCTTCTTGAGATCTTTGTCCCCTTGTTCTATCCTATAAGATCACATCTATGCTACAAATTTGATAATACCTTCTTTTAGTTCATCTCATAAATATCTCAATATGTAAAAAATATATGAATTATTTGCAGTCACACTGACTACTATTGAGCATCATTTTTCATTTTATGACATTACTCACTCATAACCTCTAACAATTTTGTATAAACATATTATTTAACAATGTCACATATAATTTAACAATTTGTTTACACATATTATAAACCAATTCATCATCTCATGGATACCTTTCATAATACACCCAAGGAAGCATACAATACAAGGATCTAATTCACCATCTCAATGGTCCCATTGTAAGGGCATGAATGAAGAAATTCAAGAAAGTGCTAAATAGAATGATCTTACCACAATTTCTAGAATGCAAGAATAAATCATTCATTAAAATAGGGATTCAAGGTGCACATCAATGTTTGATGACAATAATCCAAATGGAGGAAGACCAAAACATAAAGAGTCAAACATGGCTACAAGTAGAACTTTCATAAGTTTTGAAAGCTAAATGTAGGCTCAAACATGGCCAGGAACATGCCTATGTTCTTGGGCATGTTGGCTACTACCTATATCCTTCCAATTATTAAGCCCAACATGGCCAAGAACATGCCTATGTTCCTGGGTGTGTTGGCTACTGTGAAATTCATTTTTATTTTTTGATTCTCATTACTTTCAATATTTTTGGTCCTTAAACCTATCATATTTAGTATCCAACTTAGTTATGGCTTATTATTTGTTTAGAAACCAATTTCTAATTAGAAAACTCCAATCCTTATCTAAGAAAATTCTCTAATCCATTCTAAATTAGGGTTGAACTTCCCTATATAAACTCAACCAATCATATGTAAAAAGAGAGTGGAGTTTTGGTCAACTAAATTCAATTTTCTATCTTTCATTTAACAATTACACATCATATGGATATGATTTATGTACATTCTATCGGTTATCTTTCATATTAGACTATCCATTACATATACATACATGTCAACTGATTCACCAAAATCCTAACCAAAATACATCCGTTCTTCCCCCTATTTTTCTCAATTTCTCGAACCCCTTTCACTATTCTCAGGTTTACTTTCCCCAGGGCCCGTATGTCTATGGCTTGTGTACAATAACAAAGGGGATAGCACACGCCTCCTAATAGGACATCTTTCCTCTGAATGATCCAATATACCACAAGCTATATATAGATACTTAGGAAATCCTGGCATAACATTTCAGAGGGGTGGGATTGGTTCTGCTCCCCGGTTTTAGTGCATATGCCTAATTCAAGCAAACTCCCATTTCATATTTTTCATCATCCTTCTCAAACTCCACACTTCCTCCCCTAATATATAAAGTTCCCTCATCACTTCCTTATATTGTGCTTTCATCCTTACTATACAAATGGGGTCAAGATCATCCTCTGGATCTGTCTCTTCAAGTTTAGGCAGAGTAGCTGAAGCGATATCTGATACTTCCCTTTCTCTAATAGGATTACAAATTTATGGCATCTAATCCACAATCAAGCAATAAAACAAAACAAAACAATAACACAACAATGCATATGTAAATCACAATGATGAAAGAGTAACTTAACATATATTGTTAATGTAGATCTAACTTAACAATACAATTTGACAACAACAAGAATTCCTATGCTTCATGGTTTAACCTATAATTCATATAGTTATTAACCCTAAGTAAGACTTAAACCTTTAGCTCTGATACCAACTCTATCATGACCCAATTTCTAGGCTGCGACGGTCCTACAGTTCAGGGAGACATAAGGTCACCTAAACCCATAAAACATCATTGATCCTATTATCATTTTACATATTCCATTTAGCACTCTTCCCCAAGATCGAAACCCCATTCATTCCTTATCCTTTCCCATTATTACTTTAACCATTCATTTATAACCATTATACTATAGAGCCATATCTAACCATGAATAAAACATCATTCATAAATGTTAACAAATTGATACAGAACCTCCAAGAATAAGCCTGAGAACCCCTTTGATTATTACGGACCCCCACAACATTAACTTGAAAACCCCAATAGCCAATTTAGTCTCAACCCCTAAGAAAGGCTAGAAAATCATATTGCTTAGAAAGATTATCAAAGATCTAGAATAAAGAAAACTCATTTCTGAATTCTATATTCGAAACACTCCATAAGAAGATGATTAGTCTACTTGAATGTTCCTTAAGCATGTATTCTACTCAAGAACACAAAGACAAAAGCAAAATAGCTTTTAGGTTTGTTTTTTTATTATTCATCCAAAGTCTTTTTTTTTTCTAAAACACATTTTTTTGGCCATATATAGCCTTTTCAAGGCGTAAAAAATATAAACTAAAATAAACAAACTCAAACTAATGATCTTTTAAATTAACAAGTTTGGACAGCCCATTATGAAAAATATTAACACATATAATTGGCCCCAATTAACAAGGCTTATAACTAAACACAAACTTAAGTAAGCCCATATGAATTTGGACTTGAGTTAAGTTGTAGTGAACTTGAGCTGCAATTGTTTCAAAGCCTTGGTGTCCTTGCAACCCATTATAAGCTGAATTCACCAAATCTTGTAGATGACAAATTAAAGCTTGTTGAATCTTCTTGGCCCATGATCTGGTTATTGGTCTTTGAGGCATGCTAATTAGATTAGAAACCTTCTGAATTTGATCCTTGCCTCCCTAGTCATGCTCATCCTCTTGATGTTGAATCCTTGGACCTTGGTGTGTAGGCTGCTCCATAACATTTCCCCACTCCTCAAAAGGATTCATCCTCGAATCTAAAGCATCACCTACATCAAAAGGACTCAAATCAGCCACATTGAATGAAGCACTTACATTGTACTCACCTGGCAAGTCCACTTTGTATGCGTTGTCATTAATCCTTTCAAGTATTTGAAAAGAACTATCTCCTCTTGTGTTCAACTTGGACTTCCTTTGAAGTGGAAACCTTTCGTTGCGAAAATGCACCCAAACCCAATCTCCATGCTGAAAAATCATTGGCTTCCTTCCTTTATTCACTCGTGAAGCTACTTTAACATTTTGCTTTTCAATCCTCTCCTTAACCTACTTATGTAACTTCTTCACCAAATCTGTCTTGGAATTAGCATCAACACTTACAAATTTGTTAGGTGGTAAAGGCAATAAATCAATAGGAGTAAGAGGATTAAAACCATAAACAATCTCAATTGGAGAGAGCATTGAGTAGTTCTATGAACAGCTCTATTATAAGCAAACTCCACAAATGGTGGACAATCCTCCTAAGTCCTAATGTTCTTTTCTATGATTGACTGAAGTAAGATAATCAATGTTCTATTAACTACTTTAGTTTGCCCATCGATTTGAGGATGACAAGTAGTAGAAAATAGAAACTTAGTACCTAACTTTCCCCACAACACATGCCAAAAATGGCTAAAAAACTTAACATCCTTATCACTAACAATGCTTTTAGGTATACCATGTAAACACACAACTTCTTTGAAAAACAAATCAGTAATCAACTTAGCATCATTAGTTTTATGACATGGTATAAAATGAGCCATTTTAATAAATCTATCAACCACAACAAAAATACTATCATAGCCTTTCCTAGTTTGAGGCAATCCAAGCATAAAATCCATAGACAAATTAGTCTAAGGTTCACTAGGAACAGGTAATGGTGTATATAACCTATGCGGTTTCAACCTAGACTTAGCCTTTCTACATGTTATGCAATGCTGACAAACCTTATGCACATCATGCTTCATACTAGGCTAAAAGAAATGTTCTAACAACATATCATAGGTCTTACTTACCCCAAAATGTCCCATTAAGCCTCCTCAATGTGCTTCTTTAATCAACAATTCTCTCATAGAACACTTAGGAATGCACAATCTATTTTTCTTAAACAAGAAACCATCAAATAAGTAAAAGTCATCAGAAATAGTCATATTATCACAAGGTGCACATATATCACCAAAATCATCATCATTAAGTTACAACTCCTTAATATGCTCAAAACCCAACAAATTAACACTAAAAGAATTAAGCAAAGTGTACCTTATTGACAATGCATCAGCAACCACATTCTCTTTACCTTGCTTGTGTTTAATCACATATGGAAATGTTTCTATGAAGTCCACCCATTTGGCACGCCTATGGTTTAGCTTGGCTTGACCCTTCAAATGCTTTAAACTTTCATGGTCAATGTGTATCACAAACTCCTTAGGCCACAAGTAATGTTTCCATGTTTGTAAAGTTCAAACCAAAGCATATAATTCCTTGTCATATGTTGGATACTTCAAGGCTGCTCCACTTAACTTCTCACTAAAGTACATTAGTGGCTTTTGATCTTGCATTAGAATAGCTCCAATCCCTATGCCACTTGCATCACATTCAATCTAAAAAGTCTTATCAAAGTTAGGTAAAGCAAGCAAAGGTGCATTACACAATTTATCCTTAAGTTCATTAAATGCATGTTCTTGTGCATCACCCCAAACAAATCCAACATTTTTCTTAACTAACTCATTCAAAGGTGCAGCTAAAGTGCTGAAATCTCTAATGAATCTCCTATAGAAACTAGCAAGCCCATGAAAGCTCCTCACCTCACTAGCATTTTTAGATCTTGCACACTCTTTAATAGCCCTAATCTTTTCCTCATCAACCTCAATACCTTGACTAGACACTACAAAACCAAGAATGTTAACACTTTCCATGCAAAAAATACACTTCTTAAGGTTAGCATACAACTTTTCATGCCTTAGTATGTTTAATACAAGACGTAAATGTTTAATATGATCATCCAAGCACTTAGAGTAAATCAAAATATCATAAAAAAAAACAACAACAAATTTACCCAAGTACTCATATAACACATGGTTCATCAATCGCATGAATGTGCTAGGTGCATTAGTAAGACCAAATGGCATAACAAGCCACTCATATAACCCATGTTTAGCCTTAAATGTTGTTTTCCATTTGTCTCCAACATTCATTTGAATTTGATAATAACCAGATTTCAAATCAATTTTGGTGAACAAATAAGAACCATATAACTCATCAAGCATGTCATCTAATCTAGGAATAGGATGATGATACTTTACAGTGATTTTATTGATGGCTTTGCAGTCCACACACTTCCTCCATGTTTCGCCCTTCTTTGGCACAAGAATAATAGGAACCGAGCAAGGACTAAGATTTTCCCTCACATACCCCTTAGTTAGCAACTCCTCTACTTGTTTTTGTATCTCCTTTGTCTCAGTTGGATTAGTTTTATATGCAGGTCTATTGGGTATGGAAGCTCCAGGAATGAAGTCAATTTGTGTTCTATGCCTCTAATTAGTGGTAAACAATTAGGCACCTCCTCTGGAAACACATCTTCAAATTCCTACAAAAGATCAACAAGCACACTAGGCAAAGATGGGTTAAGATCATTAGTTGCCAAATAAGCCCCTTTGTACAAGAGTACAAATATAGGCCGATTGTAGTACAAAGCATGTCTAACCTCACTTGCCCTAGCTATCAAACTCACATTCTTTTCTTTTTTCTCTCTAAGTCGAATTTGCTCTTTTTTTTCTCTTCCCTCTTTCTTTTCACTCTTTTTATTTTCACTCTCTAAAAGCAATTTGTTTACTCTCTTTTTCTTTCTTTTCGGCCTCAACTCTCATCCTTTCCATTTTACATTGGTCTTCAAACACTTCTTTGAGGACAGTGGTCTTAAGATTGTCTTTCTACCATCCTTGGTAAATGAATACCTATTGAGGTACCCATCATATATAGCCCTTCTGTCAAATTGCCATGGTCGCCCAAGCAATATTTCTCCAACATGCATAGGCACTATATAACATAACACCTCATCATGATATTTTCCAATTGAAAATGAAATCATGGCTTGTCAATTCACATTTACCTCACCACAATCATTAAGCCATTGGAGCTTGTATGGACGTGAGTATGGTATAGTAGGCAGCCCTAACTTATTAATCAAAAGTGTACTCACTACATTGGTGCAACTCCCACTATCAATTATCACACTACAAGCCTTACCTTGAACATGACACCTTGTATGAAACAAGCTGTCCCTTTGCTCCTCACGACACTCCTCCTTCAATTGAGTACTAAGAGCACACCTTGTGACCAATAAATCACCTTTTATTGGCTCCTTTATGCTCCCCTCACTACAATCCTCTAATTCGGGCATCTCTTCCTCATCATCACTATCATCACTGCCCCTTTCATCATCTGTCACTATTTCTCCATTCCTAATGACCATAGTTCATCTATTAGGACACTCCCTACTTACATGACCTACTCCTTGGCACTTCCAACACTTAATATCTCTATTTCTCCCCTGAGGCTCTTTTGGTTTGGATTTTTCTTTGGAATTTGAATCTGCCCTTCCTTTTGCAACATCATAGGCAGCCTTGTTTCTGCCTTTAAATTCACCCTTTCCATCCTTTTTCTGAGTAGAATTAGAGGTGGAAAAAGGCTTAGAAACATACCTTGCTGGTCCTCTTCTTTGGAGTTGTTTTTCCACCTTGACCGTAATGTGCACCATCTCCTCTAACTCCACGTATGGTTGCAAATCAACTCGGTCAGCTATGTCTTCGTTCAAACTAGCCAAGAAATGTGCCATGGTAGTCTCCCTATCCTCCTTTATATTAGCCTTAGTCATAAGCATTTCCATCTCCTTGTAGTAATCATCCACGCTTTTACTACCTTGTCTAAGAACTTGAAGTTTTTGCACAAGTTCCGTATGAAAATGTCTAGGCACAAACCTCTTTCTCATTGTATAATTAAGGTCGTACTAAGTCTCAATTGGGTACTCCAAGTTTCTCCTTCGACTAGTCACTTATTGTTTCCACCAAGCTATGGCATAATCTATAAATTGTGAAACAGTAAGCTTGACCTTTTTTTCCTCACTAAAATGTTGACAATCAAATATAAGCTCCACCTTCTTTTCCCATTGTAAATAAGCCTTTGGATCTATTATACCTTGAAAGGTAGGTATCTTAAGTTTAATACTCCCCAAATTCCTATCTACAAAATCTTCATTGCCCTAGTTTCTACCATAGTATGGATTCTCTTGCCTTCTCCCTCTATCTCTACCTAAACCTCGGCCTCCTCTACCTCTATTTTTGCCCATTCCAACAATAGGAACATCTCCGTCATCATGGTAGCCAAGGTCTTCATCTTCCCAGTCATCTTGAGGTATTTGGTTTCTACCTCCCCTTTGCACCTCATTGCGGTCTGGAGTTGCTCTATCAACTACTTGCAACCTTATGTCCATGTGTTCTAAGGTGTTCCTCATAGCCTCCATGGTCCTATGAAAACGTGCAAACTCTCCTTGTTGAGACTCACATAGCCTAGCTTCATCAAAATGACGACTATATTCTCCACTTTCATGTGACATTGCTGCAATAGAAAGGCTAGAAAACAAAGAAAAAAAAATAGAATATGTATTAGAAACCTCACAAGCACTCCCTCACATGTTTATACTTAAAAGATGAGGATGGTCACTCATGTATCACTCAAGAAATTAATTTCACTCATGGCTTACTGATCACACCACTCTAGCTAATTCTTTTATGTTCTTAGGTGAATCACACATTAGAACAAATCAAATAGCTGATATTATTAGAATTCCAAATCTGTAATTTTCAAAATAAGCAATTCGGCTAAAACAAGAAAATTTAATAAACAAGAAGCAAAAAATTATGAAAACTCAAATAGAAGCAAAAGACATATGAAAGAATAACAAAGATCTACCTAGAATATGAAAAGACACAAATTTAGAAGGTAGTTGAAAAGAAAATCCATACAGTCCCAAAGTACTATATTACTAATGAGTAAAGACTATAATAAATGGTAAACACAACAAAAGATAAGACTAGAATTTCAAGAGTCAAGCATAATTTGGATTTGATTAGGAAGATCTAAAGCCCAAACCTCCAAATCTTTTTTAATCAACCTTTTTTTTGAATTTTTTTCACTTTTCTTTTGAACAACAATTTTTGTTTGGACGTATTTATTTATTTATTTTTGTTTTGTTTTTTTTTTAAACTACAAACACCAAAATCTAATTTGCAAACACTAGATTTGATCAAAAGAAATAAGATCAAACAAACTAACAAGAACAGAATTCAAAGAAACAATAATATCCCAAATGAAAAGAACAAAGAAAACACAAGAATACCAAGAGACAAACTTAGAAGAACAAAAGAAAAACAAGAAATCAGAATCAAAAACACAAAATTGTTAAGGATAAAACCTGATCTAGAGCCAAAGCTCTGAAACCAAATGATACGGAACCTCCAAGAATAAGCCTGAGAACCCCTTTGATTATTACGAATCCCCACAACATTAACTTGAAAACCCCAATAGCCAATTTATTCTCAACCCATAAGAAAGGCTAGAAAATCATATTACTTAGAAAGATGATAAAAGATCTAGAATAAAGAAAACTCATTTCTGAATTCCATATTCAAAACACTCCACAAGAAGATGATCAGTCTACTTGAATGTTCCTTAAGCATGTATTCTACTCAAGAACATAAAGACAAAAGTGAAACAACTTTTAGGTTTGTTTTATGATCATTCATCCAAAGGTTTTTTTTTTTGCTAAAACATGTTTTTTTGGCCATATATAGCCTTTTCAAGACGTAAAAAACATAAACTAAAATAAAAAAACTCAAACTAATGGGCTTTTAAATTAGCAAGTTTGGACAGCCCATTATGAAAAATATTAACACATATAATTGCCCCCAATTAACAAGACTTATAACTAAACACAAACTTAAGTAAGCCCATTATGAATTTGGACTTGAGTTAAGTTGTAGTGAACTTGAGGTGCAATTGTTTCAAAGCCTTTGTGTCCTTGCAACCTATTACAAGCCGAATTCACCAAATCTTGTAGATGACAAATTAAAGCTTGTTGAATCTTCTTGGCCTGTAATATGGTTATAGGTCCTTGAGGTATGCTAATTGGATTAGAAACCTCTTGAATTTGATCCTTGCCTCCCTGGTCATGCTTATCCTCTTGATGTTCAATCCTTGGACCTTGGTGTGTAGGCTGCTTCATAACACAAATACTATCCATACATTCTTACTTACTATCATAGGTACATATACATAGCAAATATAATCATTTGTTTACATTACTCTCCAACACAACATCTTCTAACACTAAGCCTTTAAACACCATGGAGCTCTAGATTGATTATCCTTAGCAAGTCTCAAGTGAAGAAGTGTAGCTTAGAATTTACCTTGCTAACAAATCGTCTTGACTGGGAAAATTTTAAACAACTACAGGATGAGATAAGCTCAGTAAGTACATAAAAATATAACATAACATAAGGCAATATAAGAGGTCATCACTTGGATCATTTCAAGGCAGCAATGGAGTGATGTTAATCAAAATTGGTCATATTAAATTTTAGAATACATTTTAGCAGAAATAATAATGTCTTGGAAGTGGAAAGCTTCCCATACATGAATATTAAAGAGTGGCTGCCTAAGCCTTACTCATTCATATGTATCACACTACACAAGACTGATAGGGCCTTGCGGTTAGGCATTCCCCCCTAACAAAGGTTGGGTACTCTAGCCCAGCCCATAGGCTTGTACCAAGTGCACAAGGTCTAATATATTTTCTCACATCAGAGAGGATTTCTATTTATTCATGGGTATAAATGAAAGACATATCCAAGGTTTATAATAGGAATTCAATAAAAATAATTTGGCATATTAATCATTCTCATCGTTGAGCACAACATAGGACCAAGGTTAGAGGCTCATCATGGTCAAATATCATATAAGGAAGATATGGATTTCCAAAGGTTTAAGAATCAATAAGCAACAATATATCAATGTCATTTCAAGTACATATCAAGGGATGGTAATTTAAGCAATGGTTGCAAGCAATAAGGCATAATTATGTCATATTATTAAGTACTCACTTAACTCCTTTTCTCCTATTGATTATTTATTCTTGATTAGTTTAATGTCCTTCATGGTCTTGAGCACTTTTCTCGCCCTTGCCTTGAAGATCTACACCTATAACATTCTCAATTACATAACAATTAGTAACTAATGGTGTTACTAATTATACCTTATACTTGTTTTATTACTTCAACTTATAATAGAGATGTATCAATAATGTTATACTCATACTCATACTTATTCTTATTTCTAACCATTTCCAAGCTAAATTCCTCATTCAATTTCATGATTTCAAGTCTAAATCTCAAAATTCCCAAAATGTTCCATAAACCCTAGAATTTGGGGAAAACTTTCAATTTCACTTTCAAACCTCAAATTAATCATAGATTCATCAAATTAACACCTAGGCAATTAATTCCCACTAATTAATTTGAGTTACTTCACTCTTATTCATATGAACCCTAGCTCGTCCCACTTATGTCAAATTTGGGGAAAACTCATAATTCCTCATCAAATCTTGAAATTAGTTGTAGAAATATGAAATTAACATAATACATAACACTTTTGATTATTTAATTATCACAATCTAGTATATTAGAACACCAACTTCCTTTTTTAACTATGTTTATGCCTCTAAGATTTCCAAGCCTTGAATCAAGTTCTCAAAATTTATTCTAATACTTTTAAATCATTTTTATTCATCTAAAATAACTATAGATGTATTCAATTATAATTTAGAACACTTTTTTGATCATTCATTAATGTTGGCCAAATTCTCCCTTTAGTGATACTTAGGTATTTTCATGTTTTCTTTTCCTATCTTCCCATCAATCCTTTAATTCTCTAGCCAAATCTCCATTTTTCATCTAAAATCATCCAAAACTACATCTTATGTATACTCATACTAGGTTGGCTAAATTTTTCATATGGTGTAAAAGAGATTTTTAGGCATCCAAATTACTAAAATCAACCTTAAAATATAGAAAAGAGAAGATGAATATAATTCCTCACCTTGGTTAGCTTTGATTTGCTAAAGTTCTTGTTGTAATTGGTGTAGAGAGAATCTCTTTTCTTATTATAAAAATTTGTGTAAAGATAGGCTTAGAATATAGAAAAGAGAAGATGAACATAATTCCTCACATTGGTTAGCTTTGATTTGCTAAAGTTCTTGTTGTAATTGGTGTAAAGAGAATCTCTTTTCTTATTATAAAACTTTAGTGTAGAGATAGGCTAAATGTTGTTTCATAACATAATTTTGCTTATATAGATATTGGGTTGGATGGTGAGGATTTGATCAGCCCAAATCCAATGGTTAAGATTTAATCTTAATGAATGGCTAAGATTTGATCAAGTTGAATGGCTAGGATTCTCTCTACAATGCTGATGTTCATCATCTAGTGTTGGAGTGCTCAAAATGAACCTAGACTCATGAGTAGAGAAAATGAGAGTTCAACTTGGTTT